>JZKD02S2226984.1:372906-383672 GCA_000966675.3 Picea glauca
CACCTCTCTTGGGCGCTAGAGTTCTAGGGTTTGAGCACCCTCTTGTGTGCTAGGTCTTTCTTGGTGGTGAAGGTCTTTCTCTTGAAGAATATAGCAAAGGATTTGGCTGGGTTTTTTTCCCTTGTTGAGAAGGGTTTCCCATGATACATTTTGTGTTCTTGTGCATGGTGCTTCTTCTTGTGATCTTGCTTGCTACAACATTTATGGTTATGGTTAAATGAAAAATGGAATAAATTTCATGCTTAACCTATCATATTGAAAAATCAACAAGATGGATATGGTAGCTGCAATGAAGATCCGCTACATGCACGAAATGCAACACTGTATGCAACAAAAAATACGCTGCCAAACTGCTGCAGAAGATTGGATAACTCGTCCTGTGGGCTATATTCGTTGGAACTGGCTGAGATCTATCTCAGATGGGTCGCCCTGCTCCCTAGCACATTCTCCCAGCCTTTGAGATGAAACATTGGCTCATTGCTGCTTAGTTGAACCCCGAATGGATGTCTAGACCCCCACGCACTGCAACTGACAAACTGGCAGGATCTGAGAGATTTACTCGTTGGAAAAGTGTGAGATCCGTCTCACTGGAAGTGCCCTGGTCTCCTCTCAAATGGGTTGGAAGGAATTTGGATCTTCTAGTATGGTTGGGCCTAGAGACCCAAAATACTGATAAATCCTTCCCAAAAACCTCACGCTGCAACTGGCAAATCTGCGCCCTAGCTGATACTGGACTTCTCTACTGAAATAATCTGATCCTGTAGTTTGATGAAGAACCTATGTGGTCCTCTCGACGGACTAGGGTGTGTCTTTCAACACCGAACTCTGTCAATGGCGATGGTTTCATCTAGAAATCCACCAAACAAGAAGGAAGTCACTTGACTCCTCTCTGGGTTCTATTTTCCAATTTACAATCTGCAATAATGAGAGAATATGAGCCCCTATCTCTCTTTATACCCCTTTTCACCTTTTTCCCTTCAATTGAGTTTTAATTCATCTTTAATATTTTCTCAAAAAATCACTTTATTAATTTAATGAACCTTTTTACTCCAAAAAGTAATTATTTCGCCTTTATGATTTCTCACTTTTCATCATCCCATCTTGTAGATATTTTCGCCTCGGTTCCAATGAGCTATTACTCTAAGGTATTTCTTCAAGAAACAAGCTCCAAATGGTACCTTTAGTGTAATTAATTAAAATATGCCCATTAATAACCCCGTTTTACGAAAATCGTCGGATGCAACGGAACCAAGAACAAGCTGTGCGGAAACGATCCTGATGATGAATAATGGTAAATAAACTAAGTTGGGCCCCATAAAACTCATCCAAACCCTCCGAGCTCACAGATGACATAGTCTCACCCCTTTGACTTGGCTGACTCAAGCCTCCTGAAGTGACTCTAACTGCAGAATAAGGGAATCCAAAAATGGGACATGACAGACCTTGACATCAAACCAACTAAAATCATAAAGGGGCAAGGTTTAGCCAAGTCTGAAAAGGCACTCACAAGCCGTCGATGTTGCATCGATGGATCGACCAACCAATCCATCTAGTTATATACCCACGGACAAACAAAGATAGGCACTCTGATTGGATTTTGAAGAAATCCAATCTGGGTGCTAACGTGTAGTCAAGAAGACTGTCATATACAGTAACTAAGAGACACGACTATGCTAAGGATACAGCCTTACATCATAATTATTAATATAAATAATATAGTTTAGGTATATTACAAAATTGGTTTATTTCTTGTGGAAGGATATCTCTTTCTTCAATGAACATTCCTTTTTTTTGAGGATTTAAACTGTTCATCACTTAAAATATACAAGATGTCTGTTTGTTGTTTCTTAAGGGCTTCCTGGATGGTACCATAACATCAATAGCTGTTTCTAATGTTACCTTACTGCTTGTGAATTCATATAGATGGAAAACTTTGTTGCTGAACGCTGGGTACAGATTCGACAAACAGAGCAGGCTCTCCACATAGCTGAGGTGTGTAAACGGTCTCCAGCATTGTATCTGAATATATTAAGAACTCTCAGAATTTATTTTTTCTGATTTTATTTTCATGACCTTTTCTTGGGCCCACAGGAAATCATGTTAAGGGCCCAAGCAGAAGCCGCAGCAAAGACAGATGATTTAATGAAGGTACATACAAAGTTGCATCTGATAAATAATGAGTATGCACTGTGCAGGCAAGTGCTTGTTGCTATTTTCATAGTTCAGCTATTATTAGTCATATATTATTATTTTATCTTTGAAGGGGCATATTTTCCAAAAGGAGTTATGAATGTCGTGGAAAGAGAGGTATGCTGTTCAATATAGTGAAGTACAATATATTCAAGCTATAGATAAACCTCCTATACCTGTTTTCCTTTATTTGCAGCAGATATTATAAATATATTGTGGCATGGGCTTCTGTATTTTGGGCTATTGAAACTGTTGTTGGTGTTTATATTTTAGAAAACAAAAATTGAAAGTTATAAACAAAACACCTAGAAGTTAATTTTTCTGTAGCATAGTATTTAATCTATGTATGTGTTAATATCAAATGGAATTACTGAGGTAAAGCCTTTTTTAACATGCTAGAGAAAGGTTCTGTTGGTCCTTTGTAATTTGTAGGAATAGACTTTCCTTATAACGTTATGAATGTCTTTATTAGATTTCTCTTCTTATGTGAATCAGTTTATGTTGTGCAGTTTATTAAGACTGGGGGCAAGCATGATAGTGTGTGCATATTCTCAGGTTATTACAATTAGATCACAATGTCTAGTCAGGAATTCAGGATGCTCAAGCAAGTCCTCAGTTAGAGTGGTTGAACATGCCCTTTTGCAGACAAGTTGATGAGATAAATTAGTGCAGGAAGAATATGGTTAAAACTGACTTGTACTCCTGAGAATAGCTAAGAATGGAAGGAAACAAGATGGAATATAGGAAAATTTAATTTAAGCCATACACAGAACCCACACCAAACTTGGTCAATCATGCAGGGTGATCAGAGCAGCATACAGGGATTTCTTAGATAATTGATTGACTTATTTTCTTTCTATTAGTAGCTTAAGAGTTGGTTTGTGTGGTAACACGTTCTTATCTAATCTTGAAATATCATTTCGATGTGGATGCCTTATTATATATTTTAGTCTAGTCTTCATTTCTAGTTATTTTGTGTGTTATTAGAGTACTTTGGCTTGTTTATATTTTTATTTTCAAGTATATCTGTTTCATCCATTTATGAAAGGTGCTTCAGCATGTAGTGGAACTTATTGATTGAGGGTATACCAATATTTTGCACATGCACACCTATGATCATCTCACAATTATCTTAATTAATTGTTTGATTTTTACTGTTTCTTTCTTATGTTTTATATATCTTTGATGAAGGAATTTTTGTTTTTAGAACATATACAAATTCGAATTGTAAAATGGTGATTTGGTTTTAATATTCATTTTGGATTAATTCCCCATTCTATGGTTTTTTGAGCAGGCATATGGAGCTCTGCTACCGCCTTGGATTGCAGTTCGTTTACTTGAATTCAAGGTGAGAGTAAATAGATTGGTCTAAAAGTATTCCTAGAAAGTTAAAAACAGCCTGATTGAGATGGGTTTTCATGAAGTGATTTTTGCTAAACAAGCAACGTCCTTGAAGTAGGAACTCATGGTATCATATTGGGCACACCACGGAGAACCTGTCATTAACCCTTTGAGAGAGAAGGTCATATGCTATTCCTTCATTTTGTTTCTTATTCAGTCTTTTTCAATATTCTGCTCTACTAAATAACACTCTATGGATATAGATCTGGATCTAAATTATGCTGATACGATTCTTTTATTTAGATAGCCCATTCTGCACTTTTTCTGTTCAAAGATGCGTTTCTTATGTTAGTAACGTCTTACATCACCCCAAAGGATCTTGATATCTTCGGTGAATTCAGGCTTCAGAAAAGGTTGCTGCTGCAAACAAATGGGCAAAGCTGCATTTTGATGTAAAGATTGTATGTAAATTTTCCAACTCATGTGCTTTTTATTTCTTCTCTAAGAAAATGAGAAACACCCAACTGTCAACTATCACATGATATCAAAGGATGCAATTGAATAAAATGAAGATCTTGTGCCATATCCATCATATTTAGTAAGATCTCTTGTTGACTCCAGGTAGTTCTTTCCCTCCTTGGGACTGGCACTTGTATAAGACCATGCATGTGTGTGATATGTCATGTGGCTAATTCAGTTACCTAGTGTTCTAAAGTCTTGTGCATAGCTTTTTGTAGGTTGTTGGAACTACATAAAATATCATGTTTTTCCCATGTTACCGAGTGTGCTAAGAGTACAGAATATTCTTGGTCTACCAGAAATGCTCAGTGGTTGAGTCTGTTTCAGGAGCGTTTGTGAAATCGTTGACTGAAATCTATTCTCACTTGGCTTTTTCAATGGTATTTCACATGACTAGTGTAGTCAACGAAACCTAGTTTGGAGAAGCTTCAGAGTTTCTAAACTAGACATCTTATTTTTATTTATTGAAGGATTCATTGGAAAATAGATTCTATATTAGTTGCAAATAGTATACGGAGTGCTTTCCATGGTTAGCCACCTCTTTTCCAAAAGCTCCCTATGTTTTGATTTTTTAATGTAATTATATATAAATGTTCTGTAGTGGCCAAAGCTGGCCCATGGGTTTGCAAGAATTACATCGTTATAAATGAACAATGGGAGTGCTAAAAGTGTCTCCATGAGAGCCAGAAAAATAAAAAATAAGTGTGTACATCAGGAGTGTCCAAAGCATCTCCAAGAAAGGAAGCAGGAAGAGTGCATGGGATGAAAAGAAGGCTTTATAAGAGATGCAATGGGAAAAATAAAGCTCGAAAGAGTAAAGATGGGCAAGGATTTAAAGAAGGGTGTTGGGATAGAAGTCTTGAACCAGAAACACCTTTATCGAACAACTCTCCAACTATCCAAGGTCGAGAAAATGTTGGTTATGAGATTGATATTGTCAACTAGTTGGGGCTTTGGAGTCTATAGTGTTTGATCAACCTTATAGTGAAGACTTGGCCATGAAACCTCATGCATTTGGAACCATTTAGAGGCTGAATGAAAGAGGTGATGAGTCCTGTTATCATAGGATTTGTACTTGTGCAAAGCCCTCCACATGATCCCAATCTTGTGTAACAATTGGAAGTGTCTGCCACTGTCACCTAAGTAGAGACTTCCCTCATTTTAGCAATGGAAGGAGGTCCGCCACAAGGGAGGCTTCCSTGGTGAAGTCAAGGGATCAAATATCAAGATTATCCAAGCCTACAACCCCCTATCTTGGTCACCTGAAGGTTAGGTCTAGGTCTTGTTATCACACAAGTTGTAGGTTGGAAAAAGCWCGATCCAACCACCAAATGGCGACAACTTAGAGAACACCTATCCACTGTCACCTTAGGCAGATATTCTCKTCACTTTAGAGATGATAGAATCATAGCAAGGGGGAAATCTTGGTGACCCTGGGAGAATGAGATGGGAAGTGAAGAGATGAAGAAAGGTCCTCCTAAAGGTCAAGATAGAAGATGCAGAAAGGCTTGGGAAAGATTCTGGATGGTAGCCAATGGTTACCGGGGGATAAGAACACCTGCAAAGAATGTTGTACCTGCCCGAGACACAAGAACAAGCCGAGCATATATGTATAATGTTAGATGGACAAGCAAGTTAAGCTTGCTGTCCCTAATTGTAGCAGTAAACAACAATGTATATCAGCAAGAAAGTAAGTATAAAAGGTGCTAAACAATTGCTAAAAGTCCAACAAATGATGCAAGAGATAAGCTAGATAAACACTAGTAATCCTCAAGTATGAAAGTATAAGACTTTAGCAATGAAACAAGGCTGTAATAAAAAGTATTTACAGAGATATTTGGCAGCCTTATGGCTGTAACAAACAAGTTGTTACAGCAGCAAATCGAACCACCAAAACTCACAAAGAATCCACCCAAAAGTTGCACTAGGCTAAGTAGATTAATGTGGCAAAATCTTAGCAACTTTTGACGGTTGAAAAGCAAGTTATGAATAGAAAAGTGTTAGGATTTCTGCAGCCCTAGATGAAGTTCTATAATAACAACAAGAAGTACTTGAGTAAAGATGACGCCCTAGTGGCTCAACCAAGCATATATAGTAAAGAATTGATTCCAACTTAGACAACCTCCAAATCATGAAAATTCACGTTAACCAATGCAATATTTTATTTCTCCAATGCAATTATACTAGTGCCTTTAGCTATTGGGTTATGGAGTCAAGTAAATAAAGAGCTAAACAATGCTATCTCCTTGGGGGTGTAAACCCTTATACTCCCCAAGGCAAGCAAATGCTAAGCTAGGAGATACTAGGAGGGTGTAAACCCTTTTACTTCTCCTAGTAAGACCTTGTGCAACAAATAACTTCTAGACAAAATGCTAGATAATGGTGGGGTTGTAAATCTTTATACTCCCCAAGAAATCTAGCAAATCAAACTTGTAACTAAGTAATGAAGCATCAACAACATAAATCCTTACCTAGTCCAAGAAATGACACGATAAACCTCCTTTTACCAAGATAAATCCACCACACATGCCAAAGAAAAGATCCAAGAGAGGTAGCGCACTACTTCTTCCACCAATAGCATAAAGAAACCAAGACAAGAGCACAAGAGAGAAGAGGTTTCCCAAGAAGGGCGCAAGTTTCAGCCAAATACTTCTCACAATGGGAGAGTTATGTAATGAAATGAGATTCACATGATCTCTATTTATACAAAATGTTTAAAACTTAGTTTGTCCACTTAGTTAAGGTAAAACATAAGATAAGGGGTCAACAACCCTTATCTTATCCCTTTACACAAATAATAATATTTAATTTACACTTTTGCACATTAAAAACCCTAAAACAAGATGTCGTCACCCCTTTAGGGAGAGGTTTTGACACTTTCCAAGTCGTTGGAGGAGAAAGTGGAGGTCGTTGGGCCTTCTAGAGCCTCCTCTTCATGCGCCAAGGTCAATCCATTTTTCCTTTGGTCAAATCATGCCAAGTTTCAATGAACAACAACTCCATCACCACCAACCCTAGCCCTAGGTGACGTCAAGCCCCAAAGAGTGACATTTTTCCCCTCTTAGGCAATTTGTTTGGCATGTGAGGGATAGGCTAGGTCCTCCAAAGTATCTTCTAGGTCTGGCATGTGGGCCCTTGGCATCCAACTTGTGGGCTTCAAGCCCCATGGAAGCCCAAGCTAGGCTTGTCCCTCCAAAATTGTCAACCAATCAAGGTCTTGCAAAACAGATGGGTATGCCCTCCAAAGATCTCAAGTCAAAATATCATGGCAAGTGAAAACCACATCTAATAAACAAGGCATCTAGAAATGTGCATCAAAACTACCTTATCAAATTAAACAAATTCCCAAAGACCCTATACAATTGACCAAGTTAAGGTATGGGAGGGGTGTCATAAAAGTCCTTTTGGGTAGACCAAAACCCTCAAGTAGGGCATGCTCCCAAGGGTGCCCCTTCAAGGTCATGTAGTGGATGATTAGGTGGATAGGGGTTTAGACTTCATAGGTCAATGGTTTTCATGACATACAAGGGCTCATATTGTCTCATCTATGGGTGCCTTTGTAGAGGGTGTGCTGCAGCTTCGTTTTCAATGCATTTTTTTTCCAAGCTCATTCATTGCCATTAATTAATTAATAGTCCAAAACCTTGGGTACTCGCTAGAGTGAAATCGGTTAGTTTGGGGGGCAACGCCACAAGGTCCACTTGAAGCTAGAGGTACACAGAGTGCCATATGGAAGGAAAGAAAGGGACACCGCATAAGTGTACACACCTCAACAAGTGGGGACATGTATATAATGTTATTTTTCTTTTGCAGGTCTTTGATTTTAGGAGAAGCTTTTCATTGCTCTCAAGACCTCTTTGGGCAAGCATCTGGAAGGTTTATATTTTAGGCTCTTATCTTTTGCCAGCCATTATCCCTCTGGTCCTTCAACCCCTTCTTCCCATGAAACAAGGTACATGCCCTTCTTGGGTCACTAAATCCAAAGGGCCTAGAAGAGAGCATTGTGATGGGAATGTGATGAGCAGAAAGTGATAAGCATGGTCGAGAATGGTACGATGACCCCTCAAGGGACCCCCAGTTACACCCCTTCTCCAAAAGTTGGCCACTTACTGGGAAATCAATGACACTCACCAAGGTGAAACATGGTCAAAAGCATAATGTCCAAGCAGACGTTCTATAATAAAAAACAAATCTAATACAACATGCTTAAATGCCTCAAATATTAGGGTGATTACCTGCCACAATACCTTACTTGTACCGCATGGAACAAGACCCATATGCCTTCCAGAGGCTAGCTGGTGTGGTGGATGCACTGGCGATGGATCAAATTGTGGTGATAGAGCGGTATTCCATATGTGCAAGTGGACACTGCTAGTCATGTGGTCTCTCGACACTCCATATCTGCACTCGAGACATCATCTCCTTAGTTATCCCACAAAATGGGGATAACATCTGGCTCCTACTTGGGAACATGTGCTCATCGTAGAGTGCATGAGAATCACAACATCTCCTGGTAGAACTGTGCCTACACAAACTAGGGCAACAAACTCGTCAATAGTAGGATGGCTTCGCTCATCCTTTGTCCATATATGTCAAAAATCCAAAAAATGAAACTGATCTAAAAAATATTTTTTTTTGCATTTTTTCAAAAAATTCTATACTAAACATGAAATCAATATTCAAGTAGAGAAAAATGAAATATGAAATGCATCTAAACTAATATGAGCAATCAAGATGCAAATGCAAGGAAAGCAATATGACCCACCTACTTACCTGGGGCTCGGGCCCTAAAAAAGTCATGTGATCTGAACGTAAGGTCAGAGAAGAGATCCATCCATTGGTAATGGTCTCTTTCTCCCATCCAAAGTTGTCAAGTAATACTTTTCTTTATCGGACTTCTTCTTGTCATTGTAAGGGCCAAGCCATGAACTGTCATCCTTCTGGTTATACTTGGGCTTGCCCTTCTTTTTGTCCCACATGAGCGCAATAATTCCTTCACTGTAATTGATGCAAGCATATTCTTGATGTTTGGATAAGAAGAAGGTTTTACGTTAACCGCCCTTTTGATGGCTTCTTCACGTTCTTTATCTTCTTTCTTCAATATTTGGATAGACCCTCGTTCTTTCCCTTGGAACTTTGCTAGTTTGTCTTTGTATTCATTTGTCCTTGGAAGGAGCACGTCTATGGAGTCTTCTTGCATAAAAGGCAAGTCCTGTGGATTGTACTCAATGGCATATGGGACTTCATCAAACTCATCTTCACTTGTGTAGTCATGACCATTGGGATCAGTCACATGCTTGTTAGTTCTCTCTCAACTGTATAATACCTCAAAAGTCCCATCTCCCATGGGGATGTGTGCATGGGTAAGGTCTATGCTAATGAAACCCCCAAGCGTAATAGACCAATTTTGTGATAAGAGCATCCCCCAAGTGTAATGATCCCAAGCCAATTTTTTTTGCTTGAAACCACTAACTACTGTTGTTGTGTTTGTTGATTATCTGTTGTGCAGGTGGCTATTGATGTTTTGACCTTAGGGTTTGTTCCAGTTATTTAAATGGTGTTCATACAAGATCTATCCAACATATGCAAGATCACAAGAATACTTAGGATATGGAAAACACAAGCATAGATCTGACCTTTATTATGAAAAGCATGAACCATATACAATATAGAGCAGATCTGGAATAGTCCTCAGATGGCTCCAATAGATGATAGATATGAGCTGCTACAAAATGCTCCCACTAATACAAAAGATGCCTCCAAAGGCTGAATACAATCTGAAGACCCAAGGTGCCAACAATAGGTGAACGCTCAACCCCCCCTGGGCTGCTGGTATGTCCACAGTCCTGCTGGCTGAAAGGGACCAATATTTCGGCCTAGCTGAAGGAGATGCCCAAATCGTGCCAAACTCCACCAAAATGTAGATCGAGACCAAGGAAACCCCTCCCGGAAGTCTGAAGCTCAAATACTCAATCCTCCTCCATCAATGGCTGAAACCCTAATGCAGTCTGTGTGCCCTTCTGAAGCTCTAATAGCTCAATAAGTCGTTCTGAATGAAGGACACCTCCAAAACCTCTAAAACTCTCTAGAATGGTAGATCGGGCTGTGGAAACCCTATAGGAGAAGTTTCAAGTCCAGATTCTAGGTAGAACTCCCTAGATTTGAGAAATACTGAATCACAGGACATCCTCCTTGCTTCAAGGCCGTCCCAATCTGTAGCTGAAGATTTGATGGTGATAACTCTTCAAGAAAACCTCCAAAATGATGGTTGAGAACCCGCAAATAGAACCCAAGTGCCGGAATACCCCCAAGCTCTCCTGATTGGCTGGATCAAACTCTTCTTCAAGTTATGGTGCGCCCCTGCTGGAAATTCCTGAACAGTACGACCCTGCTGCTTTCCTGAATTGATAGATGGATCTATGATGAGTGTAGAATGGTGTGGGTGGAGTATTTCATCCTCGAGACCAAGCTTGGAACAAGGTGAGTGGGTCTTTCACCACTGAGTTGCTCAAAGGGTTTGTGACAGAAAAACCCTCAAACTGTATTCTCAAGAGCAATAACAAGCAAATACCAAAATCCAGAATGCCCAAGAAATGCGCCTTAGCCTTCTCTTTATACTTTTTCTTCTATTTTCCTGTTGAGTTAACTTAACTCCTAGAGTTAACCCTAACTCCAACTCCAGCTCTTCTATTTCTTCATTGAGTTATCTTTTAACT
>JZKD02S2226984.1:396260-406534 GCA_000966675.3 Picea glauca
CATTAAGGTGGGGCCGACCTGTACCCTTTACATAACAATTAGGGTTACAGGCATGTCTGACTCTTGAACAACATATAGCAAAGGATCCGATACACCCACTAGTGCTCATCCACTAAGGGCACATCCATAGGGATGTCATAGCTCTGGCTCACTGCATTACACAGAAGAACCAGATCTACACACGTTCACTTGTGCTCATCCACAGACACGTCCACTCTATAGACCTTCTTTCCCACTGCCTCACATAGGAGAATCATCTGGAGTTTTCTCGTCAACTCTGCTGTTCAGAGGAGGCTAACACATCATTTTCATTTCTGTTCACATGATGATGCACCCAACACTTTGGGATTTCACACGTTCACCTTGTGCTCAGCCACAGGCACGTCCAACTCATTAGATCGCCTTTCCCATTGGATAATCATCTGGAGTTCTTTTCACTCTCTGGATGGAGGAGGTCATCTCTACGCTCCTAGCTCTGCCTCAGGCAGGAACCACGTACCCTTCTTAGGGGATTTCTCTCAGGTTTGTAAGCTGAGAGAAAGACTTCACATAGCTGCAATGATCCACACCTCACAGGTTTGTAAGCTGGAGAATGTCTCACATAGCTGTATTCATCAACATGTAGGAGACCACTTTGGGGAAGCTTTTGGGAGGCCATTGTGGAGGCCCTTTGGAGACTCTTTGGAGAGCTCTTTTAGGAGAGAAACAAGCACTCATGCTTGTGGTTTGTATGTAAGCCCCTTTTGGGAGAATTATGCCCCTTCATGGGAGAATGTAGCCCTTGTGCAAAGGAGAATCTGCCCCACATTGGCAGAAACAATGACAATGATTCGTATTCCAAGCAAATCCGGAGATGTAGCCATACGGGTAAACTCCGTTATCAATGGTAATCTCTTGTCATGTGTTGTTCTTTCATCTCATGTTTCCTTATGCATGCTTTATTTCCGTAATTATGTTTTATTAAATGCATTAAGTAATGGATTATGAGACAAACAACATATTTCACCAAGTTATATTCAATTTAAATTCAAGCCTTCTTAGCACTTAAATTTCACCTTTAATGTAATCAATTCAATAAAAATGATCTTAAATCTGGCCTTTAATGGAGTGGCCTAGAACCGAGTAAAGATTGGTAACAGGGTCACCCCGATTTCAGATCACCCACCCTCCCAAATACTTAGGTAAAGCCAACTTTTTCCAACTGACTCAATGAGCACCCTTGTACTTTGAACTTCCCTGCCATAAGAAATTAAAACAACATTTCCTTATCTTATCCAAAACCCCCTTAGAAATGAAGGCCAAGGTGTGCCAGTAAACAAGTATTGCTTCTAAAACTGATTGTAGAAGGACAAGTCTGCCTCCACGAGACAACCACTTGTTACACCGAAGGGAAATTCGCTTTTCCACTTTCTCTAACAACCAAAACCAGTCAGCTTTGACGTAACCATTCAGTTTTATGTTAAATCCTAAATATTTGAACCCTCCATCAAGACGATGATGTTGGAAAGGAAAAGAATCCTTTATATCCGACAAGAGCTTGTCACTTACATTTGTTGAATAAAGTGTCGACTTCCTCTTGCTTACTTCCATCCCAATTGCCTTCTTAAAAAGTTGCAAGATATCCCTGAGCGTAAAGACATCCCTACCAAAAGCCGAACATAAACACAACATATCATCCACGAAGAGTAAGTGTGATAGGGCTCGCTCCTTTCTGATTTTAATACCCTTCAAAAGCCTTTTCCTTTTTGCATCTTCAATCGAACGACTCAATCCTTCTGCAACAAGAAGGAAGAGGTAAGGAGACAGGGGGCAACCTCGTCTTAGCCCTCTATATGCTTTTAAAAAGGCCGAGGCTGAACCATTGATTAACACAACAAAGCTTATGGATGAGAAACATCCCATTATCCAACGGACCAGAGGTAAAGTAAAACCAATATGGAGTAGTAGCAAATGGAGGTAAAGCCAAGACATTCCGTCATAGGCCTTTGACAGGTCAATCTTGAAGACCGCCGCTGGGGTATTTCCCAGCTTAATAGAGTGAATCACTTCCTGGGCAGACCCAATAACTTCATGGATGTGTCGTCCTTGTAAAAACCTAAACTGCTCAGTTGACACAAACCTTGACAAAATAGGCTTCAACCTCACCACTATCACATTGGAAATTACTTTATACACACTGTTACACAAGCAAATAGGATAAAAATCATTGAAAGAGGAGGGATGATCTACTTCAGAATGAGCACAATGAAGGTCGAATTCATACTGTTGATGTTTAGTAGTTGCGGGAGGTACTTTTCCTCCTAGACAACCTTTTTTAGAAGAGAAGAAGATTCCAGAAGCAAGAGAACCATTGAACAGATGTAAAAATACCCCAGAAGAATAAAGATTAAAGTGAAAATAGAAGCTTCCAGATAAGAAGTCAGCCCACAATAATTAATAAAGTGGAAAATAAATTATTCCAGATGAAAAGTCGGCCCCAGTATTCCACATGAGAAGTCAGCCTCAGTACATTGACAGACCAGTATAAATATAGTGACGCCTTGCTCATTTGATCACACTCTCACTTGCAGTTGCAGCTGCATAAGAAGGTGTAGGTTCGAGGGATGGAAGACGCAACTACTGCAGCATCTGGGATCTTGGTTATTCTTTGTGGTAACTCTCTCTTGTGCACTACCCTTGGTAGAGGTGAGCTACTCTTGTATGGTGCTAGTGCTGCAGCTGGGGTGGTATTTCTGGTTGTATCTTTAGCTAACCATTGTGCTAGGATTTATCTGTTGGTTCATGGTTGGACTTGTTTGGACGAAATCTCTCTAAGAAAGGTTAGCTAGGTTTTTCTCCATTTGGGGTTTTCCCAGGATAAATTCTTGTGTCTTCTTGTGCTTGTTACTGCTGCTCTTATTTTCATTACATGATATAAATGCTAATGTGGAAAGAAGATCTAAATATACTGGTAAACCTAATTGCTCTATAAAGTTAATGAAAATCTAACATGGTTTCAGAGCTGGTTACCTTCAGAACAGTCTAACCACTAGAAGGAAGATCGTTTGCAGCAATACCTTGCCTCTGCACAGTAATATCTTTGTCAAGCTTGCTGAGCACTAGTTCCAAGGCGTTGGGACTAATTTCACCACAGAGCAGTTCGCCCTACCCTAGCGCACCCCCTGCAACACTCTGGTTGCAGTTCCGTAAAGTTCAGAAATTTGAAATTTCTCAGATCTAGGGTTTCTACCTGCGAAAATGTCAACCAATATGAGAGTTGAGGAAAGATTGGATGGAGCAAATAACTTCAAATCCTGGAAGCATAGAGTACTTTTCATTCTAGAAGATAATGAGTTATTGGATCATGTCAAGCAGGTGCTTCCAGAACCAGCAGAAGAAGACACCAAAGCAAAGTTCAGAAAGAATGAGGTCAAGGCCAAGAGGATCTTGACAAACTCAATCAAGGATCATCTGATACCGAATGTATCAGAACTAAAGACACTGAAAGAAATGTTTGATGCCTTAACCAGACTGTATGAAAGTAAGAACACCAACCATAAGCTTACTCTAAGGCATCAACTCAGAAATGTGACAATGAACAAGTCAGAAACAATCTCAAATTACTTCATGAGAATCTTACAGATTAAGGACCAGTTAGCAGCTATTGGAGACGCATTGGAAGACGCTGAACTTGTGCCACTACACTCAATGGATTTCGTTCTTCTTGGGATCCGTTTGTTCAAGGAATTTTTTCAAGAAGCAAATTGCCCAAGTTCGACAAGTTATGGTCTGATTGTTCCCAAGAAGAATCCAGGCTAATATCCAAATCTCAGAAGACAAATGATGATGAAAACCAAGCTCTTGCCGCTCATGTGAAGAAAAGGAAAGAGAGAAGATAAGTCAGTTCGAAGAAAGCTAAAAGACCACGCTATAAGAAGGATGTGTCAAAAGTCAGATGCTACAACTGTAAGAAGCTGGGACATTATGCCTCGCAATGTCCCCATAAGGATGAACAAGGGAAGCATCATGCACATGCAGCTGACATGGAAGAGTCCAAACCCCAGGAAAAGGCAAAGAAGTCAAAGGATGAAGAGTATGTCTCTTAGATAGTGGAGATTCCAAAACACATGATCGGGAAGTAGAAGACAACTCAATGGGACAACAACAACTAGACTCCAGGTTTGCATATCAGGTTTGCATATCAGGTTTGATATTTCATATTTCTATAGCTTAAGTAAGTGTTGTAACTAAAATAACAATCTTTAGAGTTTCATTACTATCAAATGTTTAGTAACACTTGAATGTCGTTGATACGATTATTATTAAGTAAATACTCATTGTTTAGTATTAATGATCCACTTGTTTGCAAGATGAAATTGATCTCCTCTAGGAGATGTTCTTGGTTGTTGTTACTCTTGTTCCGGGCAGGTCACAGGTGATAGCTCTGAGAGGGAGATATAACGATGGTTGCAGGAGGCAACATATTAGATGGTCTCTAGTTGAGACATGGAGTAGACTATCCAAACATAGAGCTGTGTACATGACTGTACACATCCATGTAATGAAGGATAAGAGGACGAAGTCAAAACCTTATGGCAAGAAGGGCACTTTTGCAGGATACAAAGTATCTCATATGGAGATTGATTGTAAGGAGCAAAAGGCTCCGAAGATGATCGTACAAATCCCTCTAGCTCAATTGATCACTCTTCAAATCATCAGGAAGAGTCAGTAGAGCCAGAAGGGCCTACCCAGGATCGTTGCAGTGACCAGGAAGAGACCAGCATGGTCCCTTGATACTTTGTAGGCTGCAAAGGGGGATACAGATATATGGCATTGATGAGCCATATCATGAGGAGGAGCAGATGGCTCCACCAGTGGTGAGGCAGGTGGCCCCACCAAGTACCAACTCAGAAGGAGCTAGAGTTCAAAGGGAGTCAGCCCTCACGATCTAGTAGGGAGGAGCAACCTCCCTAGCATAGTTCATAGGAGATCAAACTTCAGAGGAGGTCAACACATGTAATGGGAGCAGACTGGTCCGAAGATTATATAGACTCAGAGTGAGCCTGATCTCAGAGAGAGTCAGTTGACTCAAAGGAAGACCAGATCATTCAAAGGAAGTTCCCCCTCAGATTCAGGTGGGAGAGAGAGATGTCTTCTAGGACTGACAGACAAATGCCATGAGTTGAGGAGGCTAGATCGTAGCTTCAGAGGCTTCTAGGAGATATGAGATCTCCTGGGAGGATTCCCTTGTTTCAGTAGATTTTTCTACAGTGATAGAGGAGGCAACCAGTCAAAAGGACTGGGATATGGATTTTGCCTCAGTTCCAGAGAGAGTAAGAGACCACACAAGTTTCTAGTTATGTGGTGTTAATGAGGAAGATCATTGATTCAAAACCTTCCACTTTTGAGGAAGCTGCTAAGCAGTAGGTATGGAAAGATGCCATTATGGAAGAGTACCGGTCCATCATGAAGAATGATGTGTGGGAAGTGGTTCTGAGACCAATAGGGAAGTCAGTGGTGACTTCCAAGTGGATCTACAAGATCAAGCATGCTGCAGATGGCAGCATAGAGAAGTACAAGGCAAGATTTGTGGCTAGAGGATTCTCCCAGCAAGAGGGAGAAGATTATGATGAGACACTTGCTCCAGTAGCCAGAACAAGTGTACATAGAGCAACCACAGGATACATGAGAAGGAGTCTCATGTTTGCAGATTGAAGAAAGCTTTGTACTGGCTCAAGCAGGCACCCAGGGCAGGATATGCCAGACAATTATTTTGATGAGCTTGGGGATGGTTGCCCCTTGATGACCTGTTTCTTACAGGGGATGAGAAGCTCACAGATGGGTGCAAGAGGGAACTCACTTTAGAGTTCGAAATTAAGGATTTGGGTCTGATGCACTATTTTGTGGGATTGGAGGTGTGCAGAGGCCAGATGAGATTTTCCTTGGCCAAGGAAAATATACTGTTGAGATCTGGCAGAGACTCAGGATGATGGACTACAAGTCCATGGCCATACCTATGTTGACAAATCTGAAGCTCTTGAGTGATTCATCTTCAGATTTGGTGGATCCTATGATGTACAGACAGTTAATCAGATCCTTGATGTACCTGGTTAACACCAGGCCGGACATATGTTTTGCAGTGAACACTTTGAGTTAGTACATGGTTGAGCCTAGACATGTACATTGGATAGTAGCAAAACATGTGTTGAGGTACCTACATGGTATAGTTGGATATGGATTGAGATATGTCTCGGATGGAGATGTGAAGCTGCAGGGTTATATAGACTCTGACTGGGCAGGGAGTGCAGTGGACCGGAAAAGCACATCAGGATGTTGCTTCAGACATCAGTGACAGTCAGTACAACAGAGGCAGAGTATATAGCAGCCAGTGATGCAAGTCGTGAAGCAGTGTGGCTTCGGAAGCTGCTTGCAGGGATATTTGATCTAGAGTTGGAGCCAACTTTGATACATTGTGACAATCAAAGTTGCGTGAAGATTTTAGAGAATATTGTCTTTCATGACAAGTCAAAGCATATAGAGATCAAATACCATTACATTCGAGACATGGTGCAAAGAGGAGATGTGGAGCTGCTGTACATATCCACAGATGAGTAGATAGTGGACATTCTCACCAAGCCTTTGTCTAGAGTGAAGTATGAGTACTTCAGAGACAAGCTTGGCGTGATGCAGAATGTCCACCCTCGTTGAGAGGGAAGTGTGGTGTTTCTCCTCCAGCCGGTTAATCCCTCTGGCCAAGGGTTCCCTAGATCACATGCGAGGTGATTGAGGGGGTAATGCACTGCCAGATACTAGTCTTGCCTATACCATGTGAGGTGGTTAGGTGTGAATAAGACTATTAGGAGAGGAGAAACATCACAACGTAGTCTTGGAGACTATGGTGGTAACTGTGTGTCACTGGACAGTAGCTGTGTGCTACTACGGTGGTTGTGTACCACTCGCGGTGATTGTGTATCACTGGATAATAGTTGTGTACTACTACGGTGGTTGTGTACCACTGGCAGTGATTGTGTATCACTGGACAATAGTTGTGTACTACTACAGTGGTTGTGTACCACTGGCAGTGATTTTGTATCACTTGACAGTAGTTGTGTACTACTATAGTGGTGGTTGTGTACCACTAGCGGTGGTTGTGTACCACTGGACAATAGTTGTGTACTATTAGGACAGTAGTTGTGTACTACTATGACTTGACAACAGTTGTGTTCCATTGGATGGCATTGTAGTAGTTGTGTGCTACTAGCTGATTGCCATGGAGACTTCTAGACCGCTTGGAAGTAGCTGTGTGCTACTGTTTGATTGCAGCACAGTCAGGAGGACTATGGAAGTAGTTGTATACTACTCGATTACGACAGTAGTTGTGTACTACTGGATAGTATGGGTAGTTGTGTGCTACTGGATAATTGTAGCATAGTCTTGGAGACCATGACGGATGATTCGAGCTACCGATGGCATGGTAGTAGCTGTGTGCTACTGGTTGATTGCAGAGTAGTCGGTGGACTACCAGAAGAAGACATCGTGAAAGATACCTCCCTAGTGAAAGATACCTCCCTAGCTAAGAGGGAGTGTTGATGTTTGGTAGCTGCGGGAGGTACTTTTCCTCCTAGACAACCTTTCTTAGAAGAGAAGAAGATTTCGGAAGCAAGAGAACCATTGAACAGATGTGGAAATACCCCAGAAGAGAAGTCGACCCAGAAGAATAAAGATTAAAGTGAAAATAGAAGCCTCCAGATAAGAAGTCGGCCCATAGGAATTAATAAAGTGGAAATTGAATTATTCTAGATGAAAAGTCGGCCCCAATACATTGATAGGCCAGTATAAATATAGTGACGCCTTTCTCATTTGATCACACTCTCACTCACAGTTGCAACTACATAAGAAGGCGCAGGTCTGAGGCAAGGAATACACAGCTACTGCAACATCTTGGATCTTGGTTATTCTTTGTGGTAACTCTCTCTTGTGCGCTACCCTTGGTAGAGGTGCGCTACTCTTGTATGGTGGTGCTGCTGCAGCTGGAGTGGTATTTCTGGTTGTATCTTTAGTTAGCCATTGTGCTAGTGTTTATTTGTTGGTTCATGGTTGGACTTGTTTGGACAAAATCTCTCTAAGAAAGGTTGGTTGGGATAAATTCTTGTGTCTTCTTGTGCTTGTTACTGCTGCTCTTATCTTCAGTACATGATATAAATGCTAATTTGGAAAGAAGATCTAAATATACTGGTAAACCTAATTGCTCTGTAAAGTTAATGAAAATCTAACACATACTACCGAGCACTTTTCCTTTTAATCGCACATCCTTCACAACTCAAAGTAGATCCTTGCCTAGAAGATCAAAGAAGCCGATAAAGAATTCCACCATCCATCCATCGAGCCTTGGACTTCCATCTTTCCTGAAGGATCTAAGAACTTGCAACATCGTGTCACTGGCCTGTACAGATGATCACACATTTCCTTGTCCAGCATCCTTGGAAAGAAAGAAGCCACCTTCAAGATTTCGACAATGTTAGCTTTGACAGGGTCCCTAAAAAAGGATTCAAAATATTCTATTGCCATGGTAGCTAGCCCCTGGAAATCCCGAAGCTAAGAGCCATCCAAAGTTGGCATTTCCCAAATAGTGTTTTGTAACCTCCCGTGAGAGGCAAAATTATGAAAGTATTTGGTGTTATTATCTCCCCAAGCCAACCAGGTTGTAACTTGTGTGACTCTTTATCCTCTAGTCTCTTTCTTTGTCTAACGGAAGCTTATCATTTTTAGCCTCCATCTCTTTAACCTTTTGAAGTTCCTCCTCACTTAGTAACCCCTCAGAACCACTAAACAGATTGGCCAATCCTTCCTCTACCTCTTTCAAGTGTTGATCTCTATTTCTGTACCTCTTTGAATCCCATCTTGCCACTTTCTCTTTAACCAACTTTAAAGATTTAACAAACTGATCATAAGGTGGCGAAACACTCAATCGATCATAGGGTACCCAAGTTGACTTAACCAAGGTTGTGAAATCCTCCTCCATGATCTAGCCCGGGTTATACTTAAAAGGGGCACGTGGTTTCTGCATTGACCGAGATCTAATTCAAGAATCATTGGAAAATAATTCGAAAATCTGCTACAACTAACCCATGACCTGGCCTGTTGGACCTGTAACAAAAGATCCTCGTGCATGAGGAATTTGTCCAATCTCTTCGCAATCCCATTGACACTGCCTCGATTATTTGTCCAAGTTGGTTTTAACTCTAGAGGTTCAACATCTATTAGATTTGTTGCTTCCAAGCGACTGAGAAAAAAACCGCCTAGACTATCCAACTTGGCATTTTCTCCCCAAATCTTTGACTGATGTAAAGTAAAGTTGAGATACCCCCCAAAAAAATTAAGTGACCAGAGTTACACACCTGTGATTGAAGAAGATGATCCCAGAAAACTTGCTTGTTATCATAAGGTCCATAAATGTTGAGGAGAACAATCGAGAAGCCCAAACTGCAAACAAAGAGCTCTGTACAGAGTCCAAAAGAGATTGAGTATGAATTAAGTAGAGACAGGTTTCGATTCCAACTTGTAATCAAACCACTAGAGAGGCCAGAAGAATCCATAGACAAAAAATCCCAATTGCTCAACAATTTACTTAACCCTGCTATTAAGGGAACTCCCAATGTAATGATCCCAAGCCAATTTTTTGCTTGAAACCACTAACTACCACTGTTGTGTTTGTTGATTATCTATTGTGCAGGTGGCTATTGATGTTTCGGCCTTAGGGTTTTTTCCAGTTATTTAAATGGTGTTCATACAAGATCTATTCAACACATGCAAGATCACAAGAATACTCAAGATATGGAAAACACAAGCATAGATCTGACCTTTATTATGAAAAGCATGAACCAGATACAATATAGAGAGCAGATCTGGAATAGTCCTCAGATGGCTCCAATAGATAATAGATATGAGCTGCTACAAAATGCTCCTGCTAATACAAAAGATGCCTCCAAAGGCTGAATACAATCTGAAGACCCAAGGTGCCAACAATAGGTGAATGCTCAACCCTTCCTGGCTGCTGGTACATCCTGCTGGCTGAAAGGGACCAATATTTCGGCCTAGCTGAAGGAGATGCTCAAATCGTGCCAAACTCCACCAAAATGTAGATCGGGACTGTTGATCGCCTATTCAGCTAGGGGTCAACTCATGTGCCATGAAGATGCATCACCAGATGCAAATTTGATGAAGACAGTTTTGGTTCTACTTGGGCATCTGATGCCCCAACACAAATTTTTGTAAACGAAATTTCCGCACCCCTG
>JZKD02S2226984.1:440435-450563 GCA_000966675.3 Picea glauca
TAGCCATAGAGGTTTTACAAGCTTTCATTGGTTGAATTTGACAAAACGTCACTTCTTGGCTAGCTAACCCTAAGTTGCAGACAACAAATCTTATATAGGTGACGTCACATGCTTTCATCCCTTGTTTTGCATACAACGTTGTGACTTTTCTCACCTCTTTTGATAGACATTGAGTCATTCTTTGCAACTGTAAGCATATTTGCCAAAACGTTGAGCTCTTTGTCTCTCTTTTGACTTATTGATTGAGGCTGACGTCACACCTATTGCAGCAACAATATAGGTGACGCAGCAACATTATATGTATGTGAGCTGATTTGAGATATTTATTGCATTGTGGTATAATATAAAGATTTAATTGGTATATTGAATGCTCTTATATCTCATACATTTATTGAAGAAGTGATATAAATCTTTACCTTTATTTAGCCATCATTGACTTCATCAATAATAGCACTCAATCATTTGCTCACATGTATGAAAAAGATAGTCATTAATATCTTGAAGTACTAACCCACTGAAAGTACATTTTCTAGTTATTTGTCTTGTCTCGCAAACAGGTGCATCTTCAGTGGATCTTTCTCCTTGACTATCTCTTTTGGGCAGCAATCTGTGAAAGGGAACTTCTTTGACTTATTACCCTTTAGCCTTTCTTTAACCCAGATTGCTTAGGGACGTCTCCCTTGGACTAGCCCTCCTAAATAGAAAAAGCCCCCCATCGAGGTGACAGTGGGTGGGGAAGCTCCTGTTACGCCGGTTTCAAGCCTTGACTCAAGCTATCTAAACCCTTCCTACAAACCGTGCGATAACAGGGACATTACAAGCAATGAATGCCGAAGCAAGAAACAAGATCACACACACAAAAGACAAGTATTTGCTCTTGTACAATATGTACACTCTTTTATTATGTATACGTATAATTTTATATATAGAGTACAAAGAACCAAAATTGGCATGTACAAGATTAATACAAGCGACATGCAAAGCATGCACACTTGGATTTTCTAAATATAACTCATCCCAATAAGGAAAATATGATGACGATAAAGCTAAAGCCTAAAAGAAAAACTAAAAACCGTTTACAATATTTACAACCACTTTTCTAATTTTAGAGTATGAGTTCTGATCGTCAATTCTGCATATTATCATTTGGCAGTCTTACTACATACATTCAGTAATTTATTGGAAATATATATATCCATGTTATGCATTTCATTAATTTGCAATGTGGATGGCAGCATGATTAGATTTGCATAATTGTAATGTGGGTTGTCATATGTAAAAAAGCACTGCGTTTATTATTCAGAATTTTTTTGTGCAGTTTCTAGGTAAGTCTGTTCATACCTTCTCTATGGTGTTCATTATTTATCGTATGTTGGAAGAATATTTGACTTTACTGGCATACTAAAAGAAGAACTAGTATTGGATTTATGATTTATCTTCCTACAAATAAATTCCATTGATTTCCATTGTGCTGATGCACGTCTGTTGAGATAGAAGCTGATTCTGAAAATTTACAACAGGAACCAGCGAGCCAAAAACGAAATGCTATTCTTTACTCAGATGCTCGTGGGTTTGTTGAGGCAGAAGAGGTATATGCATTTTGAGTGATCTTTTTGGTCTTCCAGATATAAGGGACTGCCATTTTAAGAGAAAATTCCATACATCAAATTTAAGTTTCAGTAGTTGAACAGTTAATTTGGTCTGTTTTGGTGAGCAAACTTTTCACATTTCTCACTTCTAGAAAGAATCGTACAGAGAATCTTCATCATTCCTTTTTGGTCTTCCAAATACAAGGGACTGCCATTTCAAGAGAAAGTTCCATACACCAAATTTAACTTTTAGTAACTGAACAGTTAATTTGATCTGTTTTTGCTAGCGAACTGTTCACATTTCTCACTTCTAGAAAGAATAATCCAGAGAATCTTCATCATTTTTCTCAAGGATCTATATACACAATTCCTCATAGTTCTGTTTGCTTTGATTTGTTTTCCCTCTACATAGTATCATCACAAGAAAAAAATCACTAATGTAAGTATGCTTTCTGCAAGTACTTGTAAACCTAAAACTGACTACTTGGATCTGTATCTTATTCCCCAAGTCACCTGACATGATGACACGGGACATAGAGGACACGGAAATACGAGTGTCCGACATGTGACATGGTGACCCCGGAAACATGACACGTTATATATATATATCTATATATCTATATATATATATATTAAAAAATTGAAAATTACACATACAAAAATGAAATAGACATAAAGATTCAAATTTTGTTAGAAACTAGAACACACTTACATGATACAAATTCAATCATACAACTAGTTACTAGTTAGTAGTACTATGTACAAATACTACATCCATGATTATCAAATGACAAACATACAAGAAATTAGAACCATAAGTTGCAGCATTCTCATTAAGTCATCGAAATCAAAATGTATTACAATGTACATAGATACTGAGTTAAGTAACTGCTACAATAGGGGGGAATGCGAACGACAAATACAAATTAGGGTAGATACTAGAACCGTAGATGGAAGAATCTCATAGCTCATGAGTTGTGACTGTTAGTAGTCCTCCATGTCATAATCATCAAAATCAGCATCACTACCACTGCTCTCTGCTCCATCCTCCTCCTCTATATCCAATCCAATCTGTGCATCTGCTGGTCTGGAGTATGATCCCTCGGGAGGATCACCATCATCAAAAGTGGCCGGCTCTAGCACTGGTTGCCAAATCCACTTTCCCAGCACTTGGAATCAGTGTTATCAGAATTGGACTGGTCATCGAACTGGTCGACCCCAAAAATGTGAACCAGAAAAAAACTGTACCAAAAAACTGGTGAAGAAAAACATATGCAAATTTTCTCATGTATATAGCAAGTAAGCGTGCATATAACCAAAATAGCACCAAGTGCAATCCATCTCTGAACCAAAACACATCAACAAAGAGGCTCTAAATGGCCTCTAAAGTCCAAAAAAATCATGCTACAACAAATAACTACATATTATCAAAATCATTACCTATATTAGGATCCTCATCATCAGTGTCTCCCTCTAAGCATTAAAATAAGATAGAAAAAACTTAACATGCCTAATAAGTGATTTTACTTGAGTGAAGGGTACATTTTTACTAGGGTCATGACAGAAGAGTTCAACAATGAATGCCACCAACATTGAGGTACATAGAGGGCTTGGTGCTCTTGATTAAATGCTAGTTCCATACCCTCATACATGATAGAATCCAGTGGAAACATTGCAATCCTGCTAATCTTGAAATCCTAAAAACTGTTAAGTCTGCTGAATTTTCAATGGGACCTAAAATTCTACTTTCTCCATATGAAGTCCAATGAGGTTGGAACCACTCTCAAACATCCTGAAAAATATTAATGGTAATGTTAAAAATTGAAGTAAAAGGATGAAAATGAGTGACATCATTTTCATCCTTTTACTTTGAGAATTTAATATTACCATTAATTACTAGGGTGGGTGAAATGGAGGGGGTGGGGACCTCTTTAAACAGCGATAGTAGGGCAAAATAACCCTCATCTGCACACTAAAACACCTCACAGCTCCAACCTGCATGAGAAAACGTGAGCCCAGGTCCCTTTCTATGCGTGATGTGTGTCCTAAAATCGGGACACGTGTAGGGCAAGTGTCAGACACGAGTTTGACATGTGTCCTTTGAACATGACAAGTGCCAAACTCGTGTCCTCATGAATCTGTGTCTGACATGTGGGATTTGTGACACGGAGGCCTTGGGGGCTGTGTCCTGTTATAGAGCTTATTCCTGTTTAGCTTCTTCTTCTTAGCCAAACTTGTGTCCTCATGAATCTGTGTCCGACATGTGGGATTCTTGACACGGAGGCCTTGGGGGCCGTGTCCTGTTATATAGCTTATTCCTGTTTAGCTTCTTCTTCTCTCCAGATTTGATTTTTATGGAGCCAGTATAGATCCATAGGAGGTTGAGATTTTGGTTCTCAAAGGAGTCCGTTGTTCTTGAAGATGAAATAAAAGTTAGCATCTTGAAGCTGCTATTATTGTTACCTGCAGATGATGGAGTATTTAAAGTACATTACCTTGTTTTTTCTGAGGAAAACCTCATGGGGCAACCCAAGGGAGGCTTCCTCACATTCGTGGATGGCATCCTTAATAAATCCGTCAGCGTAGACTAGTGTGCCTAACCCAAGGGGATTCGAACTGAGCACTTGCTGTCACAGAACTAACCAAATGCCCAGCAACAAATTGGAAACAACTGGCTGAGAATCGAGATAACCCCTTGGGCTAAAGTCCATTGCCTTTGTTGCTTGTAAACACCATATACTTTCTTACTTGACTTAGCATGTAAGTAGGATAAAAGATCCTTGGATGCATGGTTTGACAATAACGGAGGTTCCTAAAATGTTGGGGGATTCTGGAGAGGATTCACTACAAGTTAGTTATATTTTTATGAGAACTAAATTAGAGAGGTAAGTGAGTTCGAGTTCAATGCTCACAAACATTATTAGTCTGTCTATTTGACTATCATTCGTGTAGAGCAAATGACAAGCATATGAAAAATAATGTCTTGCAACTATATTCCGAATATTATTTTTCCCCAATTTCTCTTTAGTTTATAACAACAGAAATCAATTGTAAGCTTAAATTAGAATGACATCATCTAGATGTTGAAAATGCAGCCTCTGATTTGTGTTTTGACATTTGGGTTATTTTCTATAGTTTAATCTTCTGTCGACTGTCCTAAATATCAAGGAAAGTTCAGTTGAAAACTATGTTTCATTTATTTTATGTCCACCCATGTGTATTGGCGTTGACCACCCAAATATTTTCTTTGGATCGCATGTTAGATTGCTGAGCTGGCTGGGGGGTCGTCTTCCCTAGTATCTACAACAGGGCAACTGCAGGGTGGAACAAGGTGAGAAGCAACTGTCGTTCAAAATGTTACTGTTAAAACTTTAGTAGTTCTGTAGCTCCTTTTTCTTGTGACTCTTCAGGATCATACAACTGATGGAGGTTTTTGGACATTTTTTTTCCACTTCCAACCTGCATAACGGGAGGCAATGTTAGAATTAACGAACAAAACTCTAGTTTTGTTTTGGGAATTTATTGCTTTCATCAATAAGGTACTTTTGGAAATTACATTTAATAATTAATATAACCTCAGCTCGAAAGGATGTAATAGAGTACATTTATTTAGGGTTGACTATTTTAGATTAGTTATTTCGGAAATATTTTTATTGATTAATTTTCCTTTTATATTGGTTGTGTTGGAAAGTGACAGTATGAAATTCTCCTGCTATTTTCCTATTTGACCATACAAAGCTCAACTCAGCTCAGGACTCGTTTTATCCCACCATTCAAACTTGACTCAGGACTTGGCAGAGACTCACCAGTCACCTCGACAATGACTCAGATATAAAAAATAAAAAAATATGGATTTTCTTGACTATTTTTTTGCATTGAATTTTAGATTAGAAATGAAAGATGACACTGAAGATAATGAAAAAATGATATATCCAAGTATATCATATGATCATATCAATATACATCAGAATTGCCATGAACCATAGCATGAAGTTATGAATCAATAGGAACAAAGTTCAACATGTCCATTGTCAAGAGTCAAGACCCTACTCAGAACTGCCAAGGAGGAACTGTGAAAATGAGCTTCAAATGACCAAAACAGAATTTCTAAACACCCTAGGCAAGTCAAAGTGGTCAAAGTGGTGGGGCAAACAGGTAAGACAGGTGGCTCAATGAGCTTTTGGTCTGGTCAACAGGGTCAAACTGATTTGACCTGGTTTTGACTGGTCAAAGCCGGGTCCCAGCAGTTCCTAGCTGAACTGACCCAGTTTGCATGGTGGGTTGGCTAGAACCGCTGGTTTGTGGTCTACCTGGTCAAGCCCGGTAACTGTGATACAAAGATTGATTGAACTTTTCAACTGCACTTCTATTCTTTGGCAATTTTTTTGTTTCTTATGCCATTTCTTCAAGGATAGTATACACTTCATGCAACTTGATAAACTTTTAATCACATCAAAGCAAAAGTGGGACTGCATTATTCAACTCTCCCGGTTTGACAGCTCAAGTGGTGTTCATGTGTGACCCATGCAAGTATATGTTCTCATCTTGATGTGTTATGTCAATGATTTCCTAATAACTGGTGCACCCTTTCTCCTTGTCTGGGCAGTTGAATTAGTTATGAGTTGGAAGATGAATGCTTAACATCATGCTCTTTTCTATGGAATGAAATACAGAAAGGGCGTACCCAGAGAGTTTGACAAATCTTTATTCATTGCTCTGTATCTCTTTTTATTGAGCAACATTATCACATATTATCATAAGATAATGCAGATCTCAAGTGCAATGTCACAGATCACATGCACCATTGGTTGCAATACTCATGTTCTAAAGTGGCTACCTAGTTCAAGTAAACTACACTATCGACTTATCTATGATCCTATGTCAGATTGGTAAGTTTTGGGATGTTGATTTAAGTTTTAATTGAGAATAAGAACCTCTCCTTCGTTCATAACTTCATACCATATTTATATTAATGTGGTTTTGTTTTCCATAAAGCCATGTATCATCTATACTATCTGTAAGTCATAACAAGATCTGTAGTTATGGATTTTTATAAATCCAATATGAACTCCTAAAAGCTACATAACTATTATGACAAGTTACCACCCTGTTCAAATGTCCTTCATAATTTCCAAGTTAACATATCTTATTCCTTGATTGTCTTCCTTGAGATAATTCTGAAAGTGAGAAACATTTTTTGTGACTTTCAAATATTTCTGAATGATTTGTGATCAAGGATACAGACTGTATTCTAGAGTTATGAATAATATCTAACCTTTAAAATTTGCATATATATTGGTTGATTATAACTGTAAATTATTACCTTTCATCATTTTGTAGTCAATAAGTTTCTATTTCTTTTTCCAGCATCCATCCTCAATCTGTGATCTTTAGACTATAGATTGTGTTGGCGTCAGAAGTCACTCCTGGATTGCTGTAGGAGCAGAGCCCGACGCCCATCAATTTTATGTCACGATTTGTTTAATGGGGTGATCGAATGGATAGAGACTCAAGAAGATATCACTCTAACTCAGAAAACTGGGCTTGGTATGTAGAAAACAAGGGAGGTCTTGATCCAACTTCCGTCAGTAAGTTGATTATAAGATGGATAGATGGAAGACTTAATAGTGAGCAAAACTGCCTCGGGCATCAGGCCTTCGGCAGCTTGAGGAGGAAAAACTCAGAAGACAAGATCCTCTTGACCCCGAGTTTCAAAGAACTGAAAGGTGGCTTGACTGGATCCTCCAATTCCGAGCCATTCAGCATTGAGAAAGCACAAGAACTGATTAGAAACCCTGCGACTATTATAGTGATCCAACCTACATCATCCTATAACAGCGCTACTCGACTGGATCCTCCAATTCCAAGCTGTTCTAACACAGTGTAAACGAAGAGATGGAAAGAGGCTGACATCCATAAAGTAAGAAGTCTCAAATGCCAATACATAACCAGAGCGACCAGCGCTTCATCAAAACTTTACAATCGGGAGCCTAGCTCAACCATCGATCCCTACAAAAATAGAAAAACTGAGTACATATACTCAGAAAAATTCGCACAACAGAGGCGTGCTAGACTTTCAGGATGGGGCGTCTCTTCAATCAAATCTGGCCTGCACTCCTCTGTCATACGCCATCTTAACTCTGCATGGCCCATGCTAAGGGGTAGCTGAGCCTTTAAATGCCGAATTAGCGTGCGCAGACTTCCCTAGTGAGTCGAGGACATCGGCATGGCTTCTGTGGGAAAACCAGTACGGAGGACCATCTCGGGCAGACTTCCTACCGGGACATCCATACCTTGCAATTAATGAGTGAGGCGAGGTTTCAACCACCCTCTCTCTTCTTCATTCACTCCGAGCAGGTATCAGGATTGAGATCAAGTTGAACTGGCACCTGGAGAACACGGTGATCCCTTCTGCAGCTAAACCCGACGCTTCGGCCATTTGCGCAGTTCTTTCTATCGCCCCCAAGTGACTACGGGCTGTGACCCTGTGCCTATCTTCAAAGGCACTTTCGGCACTTCGCGTCTCGTGGCTGGGAGGAGGCTGTTCCTCATGCTTCAAAGTTACGATAGGCGAAACAACGACATAGCCCAATCACGCGCCACGCGTCCCTCTGGATGGACGACTGAGATCTTCCGACGATACTGTGGGCCCGAGTCCTGAATGCTTTCGACGCTTCGCATCTCGCAGCTATGAAGGAGCTGCTTCTTGTGCTTCAAAGTCGCGATGGGCGAAAAGGCGAGGAGCCTAATCGTGCACCACGTGTCCCCTTTGGATGGACGGTCCAGATTTGCCTTGAAATATGGGTGCTATCTCTTGTGAGAAATCTCGGGCAACTTGGTAGCCCCGAAAACCCGATGACCGTCGATTTGTTCTATAGATGGATCTTTGCCGCTGAAATCAGACTGCTCGCTCACCTGCTTGCATTTTCCACCCGAAATGGATTTTTGTGCGCTGCTTTATTGCGCTCATGGCTGTGACCTTGGACTAGAACGCATTTGATGGGTTTTGAAACCCCACTTCTTCGCATTCTACATCAAGGGTCTGAAATCGGGCAAAAACACCCCGCTTGCAAGAATTGGTGCCAGAAGACTGCTTAAAGTATATTTTATCCTTAACTAAGTCACAATTATATGCATTTTGTATTGGATTTTTGTTGGACTCTTTACTTTTGGGTTATTAACAAAACATGTGTCCTATCACACATGTTTCATGAAATCTTAATTATTTGACTTGCTTTTTCTTTGTGCCCTACTTTAAAAGCACCGGATTTCCTCTTTGATTTGTAATTATGGATGGAATAAACTATTGTTTGAATACAATAATTCTATATGGGCCAACCAAATGTGCTTTGATTTTCTATTTTAAAGATCCTGGGTTTGTGAGTGCATGCTTTATTTTTAGTCACTGTATTGAAGTTACTAGCTGGGAATTAGCTTCCAGAAAGCTTTAGTTGATATTACTTGTAATCTTTTCTCTTAAAATGCTCCTATCTTGTAAGTGTGGCCCCCTATTATGATAGGTACATGTTTTAAATGTCAGTGACCTAATGCTATCAGGATTTTAATTGCAGTGTTGTAAATATATTTTTGAAGTCTATCTGATTGTATTCTGGAAATCTGGAGCAGTCTTCTTGCGAAGTTACGATGGCTTGATAAACATGATATGAGTGCAGCAGAAGAGTGTAAAAATATTCTTTTTGGAGGGTATGGATTCTGATGCTGTAGTCTTACAATTTGTGTTCTACAGTTCTACTCATTCTTGATTTATCATGTTACTTAACTTGGAGAACGTAGTAATCAAATTTCATTTATAAAGTCTGGATTATATGCATAGAGCAATTTGCAAATCATGTTTATTTGTAATATGACTGTCTCCTAGAAAATTTAATTTAAGCACCCAAATATGTATCTGATAAGGCATCTTAATTGCAGGCATGACTATATTGCATGGAAGTTGACTGGGGCACTTGTAACTGATGCAACTACAGCCTCAACCACGGGTTTGACTGACCTTTCATTTCAGGTTTGGTGTAAATTAATAGTATTTTAATTTTTGTAGGGTTTCCTTTATATATATCTGCTTGAAAAAGATTACATTGGAAATCAGGTTCTTTATGTGCACAATTTTTTTTCCTTAATCCTTCAAGGTCATAGGTCACTGTACCGATAGCAAACTTGTTGATGACAACTTTCCTTGTGTGTCTTTTATGCAGTATGCAGAGTCCTTGATCAAGACAGTAAATCTGGGACACTGGTTAGAGATGCTACCACATATAGCACCGGTGGACATTCCTTGTGGTATGGATTTAAATCATCTAATGGTTGTTAAAGCATAGATGCATTGATTTTAGTAATTTTTTTTGAATAATATGTCTTATATTTTCAAAAAAATATTTACAAACAGTGAAGCAAAAGGTGGAAGGGTATATACCTATGTTGCATTGGCTTTGGGGACGGGGGGACGAGTTTCCGGGACGGCTAGAGCGCACCCCCAAATTTTTCAGGGGACGGCAATAATATATATATATATATATATATA
>JZKD02S2226985.1:9416-22835 GCA_000966675.3 Picea glauca
TGCAACGTTCTGCGGTTCCTTCTCTTTTCCTTCTTCAAACTCTGGTTCCACGATCTTTCCTTTCACAATATCCAACACTTTATTCTTGGCAAGGATGAGGTCAATCCTTGTCTTCAACGCTCTGAAGTTAGAGGCTCCATCTAACTTGTTTTTTGACTTCATAGAGTAAGTCATAACTGCTTTGACTTGGTCAACCCTAGATTTGACTAGAAACTCAAACTTGATGTCTTGGCTTGCTGAGAGTACCAGGAGATGCGTTAGTGATGCAGAAGCATCGCTCCAACTCAGTAAAGCGCTAGTCAGCCAGCTCATCCAGCGCGCATTCATGGAGAAGAGAGGCGCAACCCTCTCGTTTTTCAAAATTTTGAAATCGAATCCCATTTGGGGATTTGCGTTGTAAGTCTTTTAATGCCAAACCACACCTTTGTATAGGTAGTGGTTGAGGTTTCCTTTAATGGTTACCTACAGCTAAGTCCATATCAGTCAGGTCTGCGACTTCCTTTTGTATAATGTAGCGGTAGAGGTAGGAGCCGCTCTGAGATAGCGATAGCACAGATGCGGTGAAGAGGATAAGCTCATGGAGCCCTCTTTGGTAATAAAGTCTCTAAGTGAGAATAGAAGAGTTCTCAGGTAGAGAGATCTCGAGAGAGAGAGAGCTGAGACTTGTTACAGTCCAGCCTTTGTAAATCATCTATATAGATACACAAAGATTAATAGAAAAACAGTTTTTCCTACATATTGTTGTTCACGTGTTTATGTTTCAGGAATGAATGTTGTAGACACAGGCGATAGATAGATTTTACTATCTGTTTGTGAGTTTGTCGATTTCTATCTGGGTTCTTTAGGCTATGCAAGGAGTGCACAACAAAACAAAGGAGGTTCTATAGCCAGCGCAAGGAGTGTGTCTCTGAATCTCTCGTTTGAGATCAGAGGAGAACGTGCCAAGCGGGCACACCAGGGGAATTCACAACACAGGAGAAGCCTCAGAGTTACTGAACACTCTGGAGGTGAAGATTGTGCAGCGAAAGAACGGGGAGAAGACAGAACTACTGAAGGTTCTGTAAAGCTCTGCCAGGAGGTCATTGAGCACGTGCATAGAGTGCACAGGAGGGACTCTATTTCGAGTTCAAAGAGGAGTGTCGAGGAGAGACACTTACAGAGTTGCTGAACACTCTGTAGGCTTTGCAAGGTGTGCATTGAGCAGGAGAATGCTAAGGGGGTGTGAAGCATTTCTTTGCAAGAAATACTTCGAATTGAGTTATTCGAAAACTCAGCAGCACAAGGAGTGTGCGAATAAGAACTTGTCTGAAGTTCTTCAGCTCAGAAGGAATAACACAAGGAGTGTACTCAGAGTGAACTTGTTTTAAGTTCGAAAGCTCAGAAGGTCGAGAAATCTTTTTGAGGTTTTCTGAGTTGACAAAGCTCAGGAGGGGAAGTGTTTTTATAACATAGGCGAGGCTTAAAAGTTGCAAGGCTCGCAGAAGGAATCAAAGGTTGAGACCTTCGACGCCTCAGAATTCTTCCAAGTCCGGAATAAAGTGAAAGAGCTCGGGAGGAGCAACAACTGCCGTCAGATTGGCAGAAGCGGGGAATTTGGACTGTCCAAATCCACGTCTAGACTCCCAAAAGAAAAGAGCAGGTGGAAATCCCGTAAGCCGTAAGATCTTACGTAGAGGGCCGATAGCCGCACGATCTGCGAGAATAGCGTGAGTCTTAGCGCTCATGCCAAGGAGGTGTTTCAACATTTCGTTACCGGGAAATCCGAGGGAAGAGTCTCGTCACTCGTTCCCCAAAGTCGCGAAAGGAGATCTCGTGAAGGGATCTAGACCGTCGGTCACAGGGGTTTGTGGGCCGTCAGATCTGGAGGACGCATGGCAGAAATCTGGAGGCCATTGACATTTTCATCACCGAGAGAACAAGAGTGAAGACAGGAGAAACCTCATGAAAGGAGGTCCGACGAAAGCATCAGGATCGTCCATAGGAGAGACACGTGGCGAGCGGTCAAGGTTTCGGGGAAAACCACGGAAGGTTATGAGCCGTCGATCCAGTTAGATCGTGGTCGTTGGTTCAAGAAGGATTTGGACCGTTGATCTCTCAGGGGGAGACTTCGGCATTTCAAAAGACAGGGAGCCGAGGAGAACTCGCATGTAGGAGTGCTGAATTCCTGAAACGCGAAAGGCGTGTAGCTTAGAGCCTTGGGTCACAGCCCGAGGTCACGGGAGAGAAAATGAGTCAACGTAGGGGTGCCTGTTGGCTCAGAACCGAGAAAGGCACCGAAAAGGTGGCGCGCACGTAGGTTTTTCTAAGGCCTGCGTCAAGGAGTAAGGGGACCTGTGGATCTGTTCGAAGGGTTCCAGCAGGAACTAGAGAGCTATTTCAGCTCAGCAAGAAGGAACGATGTTGTGATCAGGAGGTCATGGACCCTGCCGAAGGGTGAGGTAGGGGGTTTGCATCAGGTGGTATCAAAGTACAGATTGGTTATTTTTGTGGCGGAGAGCAGAGAAAGGATATACTTTGATACACACCATCAAGTGGTATCAGAGTTGATATTTTTGTCTGTAGATTTTAGGCGAAAAGGGGTGGAGATATTTTGGTAACATCAAGTGGTATAAGAAAACAAGAGTTTACCTGTAGACAACAGGTGAAGGAAGACAGAGTGTTGATGCTCTGTGGTGATTGTTTGTAGGAGTGCAACAGTCAATAGACAACCAGATGCGCTGTAGGAGAAGCTGGAGATTCTCTCAGTTGCAGAGTGAACAACAGACCTGCCGGGAGGGCAGGTAGCAGAAGAATATGGCTACTGAAGGCCATGAGCATGGTGGAAGATGAGACCACCGGCAGAAAAGCAAGGCAAAGATTGACAGAGAACTCGCTGAGATAAGAGCAAGAATGGAATATCTGACATTGAAGATGCAACAGGAGGTGAAGGTACATTGGAGGTACGAATGGCCTCTGAACAGGAAAGCCAAATGGTTTGTTCAAAAGTTGCTGGCCAGGAAACAACAACAAAAGTTGAGGAAGTCGCTGAGGTATGCTGAAAGCCTCAGTGACACAGAGCTGGTTTGCATCTATGAGCCAGAAGTCGGAGAAACCCTCAGTGATGAGGAAGAGGGATCAGTTTCAGATCTCATAAATTGCCAGGAGGGCAGGGATGAATTTTCGAATTGCCAGGTGGGCAATGGAATGAGATCATTGGAGGATCTCATAGACTGTCAGGAGGACAACCATGGAAATTCATATTTCCAGGAGGGCAATGATATGAGATTAGCAGAGGATCTCATAAACTGCTAGGTGGGCAGAGGTGAACTTTTGCGTTGCCAGGTGGGCAATGGGAAGAGATCAGCAGAAGGTCTCGCATACTGCCAAGGGGGCAGTGGTGAAAGTTCAGATTGCCAAGTGGGCAATGAGATAGGACCAATCATAGACTGCCAGGTGGGCAACAAAAAATTCCTAGGATGCCAAGTGGGTAGGGGGGAAAAATTGAGACTATCTGAAAGTCTCAGGGAATCAGGAGTGAGTTCAGGTCAACAAGGAGTGTTGATAAGTGAAGATTCATGTGGTTGTGCAGACCATGTGAATGAAGACGATGACAAGTTAAAAACTTGCACCATCCAGGAGGATCATAAGAGCATTCTGATGATTGGGGGAATTCGGGTTTTCCTGCTACATAGACCAGTTGAGGCCAGTAAAGGTGTTGTAGATGCAACAACAATAGGAAGACAACCAGCAGAGACTGTCAAAGAAGAGGAAGAAATGGAGCAGACGCTGATGTCTACCCCGACAGAAGAAGAAGAGCATTCAACAGAATGGCTCAAAATTTTTAGCGAGGTAGCTGAATAGAAGATAACTGCAGCACTGGAGCCTGCAACAGAAGTGGAAGCAGACAACATGGATTTTGCTGATTTGTATGAAGAATTGGAAGCCCTGGAATGGAGGGTGATGGTGCAAAGCTTGCACATCCAACATGCTAAGTTGGAAGCAGATAGAGGAGCATACCAGCCTGGGGAGGAGCTGGAGGGAGTTATAATTATGCCAACACAAGAAGAGAAGAAGACAGTAGCTAGTTCTCAGAGGAGGAAGCTGAGAAAACGCTCAGTGAGGAGACTGCAGAATTGGAGTCTGCAGCAGAGTGGCCACTCAGTGCCACAAAGGGAAATAAAGACAGCATGGGAGATCAGGTAGATCTGCCCACTGATAAGGAGGAAGAAGTGCAGCAGAGAAGACTGCATACAAAGAGCCAACCATTGGAGCAACTGAACAGGGTGATTGAGAAGATCAGGAGGTTGGTGTTGAGGTCAACACAAGAAGTAGTCGACATGAGGGTGTTGAACAACAAGGAACCTGCAACAACGGCAGGGAAGAAGAGAAAGAAGCAACATCAACGAAACAATGGAGCAGGTGGACAACTCCAAGGGAAAGTTTGGGATTCAGGTGGATTTCAACACTGGAGAAGAGGAGCTCATGAGTAGGAGCTCATGATTTTTCCAGTTGAGGAGTATGATGCAGGGGCATCGCTCCAACTCAGTAAAGCTCCAGCCAGCCATCGCATCCAGCGCGCATTCATGGAGGAGAGGCGCAACCCTCTCATGTTTCAAAATTTTGAAATCAAATCCCATTTGGGGATTTGCGTTGTAAGTCTTTTAATGCCAAGGCGCACGAGCTCATGATTTTTCCAGCTGAGGAGTATGATGCAGGGGCATCGCTCCAACTCAGTAAAGCGCCAGCCAGCCATCGCATCCAGCGCGCATTCATGGAGGAGAGGCACAACCCTCTCATGTTTCAAAATTTTGAAATCAAATCCCATTTGGGGATTTGCATTGTAAGTCTTCTAATGCCAAGCCACACCTTTGTATAGGCAGTGGTTGAGGTTTCCTTTAATGGTTACCTGTAGCTAAGTCTATATTAGTCAGGTCTGCGACTTCCTTTTGTGTAATGTAGTTGTAGAGGTAGGGCTGCTTTGAGATAGCGATAGCACAGAGGCGGTGAAGAGGATAAGCTCATGGAGCCCTCTTTGGTAATAAAGTATCTAAGTGAGAATAGAAGAGTTCTCAGGTAGAGAGATCTCGAGAGAGAGAGAGCTGAGACTTGTTACAATCCAGCGTTTGTAAATCATCTGTATAGATACACAGAGATTAATAGAAAAGCAGTTTTTCCTGCATATTGTTGTTCACATGTTTATGTTTCAGGAATGAATGTTGTAGACACAGGTGATAGATAGATTTTACTATCTGTTTGTGAGCTTGTCAATTTCTATCTGGGTTCTTTAGGCTGTGCAAGGAGTGCACAATAGAACAGAGGAGGTTCTGTAGCCAGAGCAAGGAGTGCGTATCTGAATCTCTCGTTTGAGATCAGAGGAGAACGTGCCAGGCGGGCACACCAGGAGAATTCACAACTCAGGAGAAGCCTCAGAGTTACTGAACACTTTGAAGGTGAAGACTATGCAACAAAAGCACGGGGAGAAGACAGAACTACTGAAGGTTCTGTAAAGCTCTGCCAGGAGGGCATTGAGCGCGTGCATAGAGTGCATAGGAGGGACTCTATTTCGAGTTCAGAGAGAAGGAGTGTCGAGGAGAGACACTTACAAAGTTGCTGAACACTCTGTAGGCTCTGCAAGGTGTGCATCGAGCAAGAGAACGCCAGGAGGGTGTGAAGCATTTCTTTGCAAGAAATACTTCGAATTGAGTTATTCGAAAACTTAATAGCACAAGGAGTGTGCGAATAAGAACTTGTTTGAAGTTCTTCAACTTAGAAGGAATAGCGCAAGGAGTGCACTCAGAGTGAACTTCTTTCAAGTTCGAAAGCTCAGAAGGTCGAGAAATCTTTTTGAGGTTTTCTGAGTTGACAAAGCTTAGGAGGGGAAGTGTTTTTATAACACAAGTGAGGCTTAAAAGTTGCAAGGCTCGCAGAAGGAATAAAAAGTCGAGACCTTCGACACCTCAGAATTCTTCCAAGTGCAGAATAAAGTGAAAGAGCTCCGGAGGAGCAACAACTACCGTCGGATTGGCAGAAGCGGGGAATACGGATTGTCCAAATCCACGTCCAGACTCCTAGAAGAAAAGAGCAGGTGGAAATCCCGTAAGCTGTCAGATCTTACGAAAAGGGTTAATAGCCGCACGATTCGTGAGAATAGCGCGAGTCTTAGCGCTTGTGCCAAGGAGGTGTTTCGGCATTTCGTTATCGAAAAATCCGAGGGAAGAGTCTCGACACTCGTTCCCCAAAGTTGTGAAAGGAGATCTCGCGAAGGGATCTAGACCATCGGTCAGGGGGGTTTGTGGGCCGTCGGATCTGGAGGACGCATTGCAGAAATCTGGAGGCCATCGACATTTTCATCTCCGAGAGAACAAGGGTGAAGACAGGAGAAACCTCACGAAAGGAGGTCCCGCGAAAGCATCAGGACCGTCCATAGGAGAGACACATGGAAAGCAGTCAAGGTTTCGGGGAAAACCTCGAAAGGTTATGAGTAGTCGATCCAGTTAGATCGTGGCCATTGGCTCAAGAAGGATCTAGACCATTGATCTCTTAGGGGGAGACTTCGACATTTCGAAAGAAAGGGAGTCGGGGAGAACTTGCATGTAGGAGTCCCGAACTCCCGAAACGCGAAAGACATGTAGCCTAGAGCCTTGGGTCACAGCTCGAGGTCACGAGAGAGAAAAGGAGTCAATGCAAGGGTGCCTGTTGGCTCAGAACCGAGAAAGGCGCCGAAAAGGTGGCACGCACGTAGGATTTTCTAAGGCCTGCGTCAAGGAGCAAGGGGACTTGTGGATCTGTTCGAAGGGTTCCAGCAAGAACCATAGAGCTATTTCAGCTCAGCAAGAAGGAACGATCCAGTGACCGGGAGGTCGCGGACCTTGCCGAAGGGTGAGGTAAGGGGTCTGCATCAGGTGGTATCAGAGCACAGATTGGTTATTTCTGTGACGGAGAGCAGAGAAAGGATATACTCTGATACACACCATCAAGTGGTATCTGAGCTGATATTTTTGTCTATAGATTTCAGGCGAAAAGGGGTGAAGGAGATATTCTGGTAACATCAAGTGGTATCAGAAAACAAGAGTTTACCTGTACACAACAGGTGAAGGAAGACAAAGTGTTGATGCTCTGTGGTTATTGTTTGCAGGTGTGCAACAGTCAATAGACAACCAGATGAGCTGTAGGAGAAGCTGAAGATGCTCTCAGTTGCAGAGTGAACAACAGACTTGCCGGGAGGGCAGGTAGCAGAAGAATATGGCTACTGAAGGCCATGAGCGTGGTGGAAGATGAGACCACCGGAAAAAAAACAAGGCAGAGATTGACAGAGAACTCGTTGAGATAAGAGCAAGAATGGAACATCTGACATTGAAGATGCAACAGGAGGCGAAGGTACATTGGAGGTACAAATGGCCTCTGAACTGGAAAGCCAAATGGCTTGTTCAAAAGTTGTTGGCCAGGAAACAACAACAAAAGTTGAGGAAGTGGCTGAGGTATGTTGAAAGCCTTAGTGATACAGAGCTGGTTTGCATCTGTGAGCCAGAAGTCGGAGAAACCCTCAGTGATGAGTAAGAGGGATCAGTTTCAGATCTCATAAACTGCCAGGAGGGCAGGGATGAATTTTCGAATTGCCAGGTGGGCAATGAAATGAGATCATTGGAGGATCTCATAGACTGTCAGGAGGACAACCATGTAAATTCATATTGCTAGGAGGGCAATGATATGAGATTAGCAGAGGATCTCATAAAATGCCAGGTTGGCATAAGTGAACTTTCGAGTTACCAGGTGGGAATTGGGAAGAGATCAATAGAAGGTCTCGCATACTGCCAAGGGGCCAGTGGTGAAAGTTCAGATTACCAAGTGGGCAATGAGATGGTACCAGTCGCTGTCATAGACTCCTACGTGGGCAGCAAAAAATTCCCAGGATGCCAGGTGGGCAGGGGGAAAGAATTGAGACTGTCTGAAACTCTCAGGGACTCAGGAGTGAGTTCAGGTCAACAATGAGTGCTGATAAGTGAAGATTCATGTGGTTGTGCAGACCATGTGAATGAAGATGATGACAAGTTAAAAACTTGCACCATCCAGGAGGAGTATCAGAAAAACATTTTGATGATTGGGGGAATTCGGGTATTCTTGCCACATAACCCAGTTGAGGCCAGTGAAGGTGTTGCAGATGCAACAACAACAGGAGGACAACCAACAGAGACTGTCAAAGAAGAGGAAGAAATGGAGTAGAGGCTGATGTCTACCCCAACAGAAGAAGAAGAGCATTCAACAAAATGGCTCAAAATTTTCAACCAGGTAGATGAACAGAAGACAACTGCAGCACTGGAGCCTGTAGCAGAAGAGGAAGTACACAACATGGATTTTGTTGATCTGTATGAAGAATTGGAAGCCCTGGAAAGGAGGGTAATGGTGCAAAGATTGCACATCCAACAGGCTAAGTTGGAAGCAGATAGAGGAGCATACCATCCTGGGGAGGAGTTGGAGGGAGTTATAATTATGCCAGCGCAAGAAGAGAAGCAGACAATAGCTAGTCTGTCAGAGGAGGAAGCTGAGAAAACGCTCAGTGAGGAGACTACAGAATTGGAGTTTGCAGCAGAGTGGCCACTCAGTGCCACAAAGGGAAATAAATACAGCATGGGAGATCAGGTAGATCTGCCCACTGATAAGGAGGAAGAAGAGCAGCAGAGAAGACTGCATACAAAGAGCTAGCCATTGGAGTAGCTTGACAGGGTGATTGAGAAGATCAGGAGGCTGATGTTGAGGTCATCACAAGAAGCAGTCAGCAGGAATAAGTTGAACAACAAGGAACTTGCAACAGCGGCAGGGAAGAAGAGAAAGAAGTAGCAGCAGCAGTAACGAAGCAATGAAGCAGGTGGACAACTCCAAGGGAAAGTTTGGGATCCAGGTGGATTTCAACACTGGAGAAGAGGAGTTCATGAGCATGAGCTCATGATTTTTCCAGCTGAGGAGTATGATGCACGAGCATCGCTCCAACTCAGTAAAGCGCCAGCCAACCAACTCATCCAACGCACATTCATGGAGGAGAGAGGCACAACCCTCTTATTTTTCAAAATTTTGAAATCGGATCCCATTTGGGGATTTGCGTTTTAAGTCTTTTAATGCCAAGCCGCACCTTTGTATAGGTAGTGGTTGAGGTTTCCTTTAATGGTTACCTGCAGCTAAGTCCATATCAGTCAGGTCTGCGACTTCCTTTTGTGTAATGTAGCCGTAGAGATAGGAGCCGCTCTGAGATAGCGATAGCACAGAGGCGGTGAAGAGGATAAACTCATGGAGCCCTCTTTGGTAATAAAGTCTCTAAGTGAGAATAGAAGAGTTCTCAGGTAGAGAGATCTTGAGAGAGAGAGTGCTGAGACTTGTTACAGTCCAGCCTTTGTGAATCATCTATATAGATACACATAGATTAATAGAAAAGCAGTTTTTCCTGCATATTGTTGTTCACGTGTTTATGTTTCAGGAATGAAGGTTGTAGACACATGCGATAGATAGATTTTACTATATGTTTGTGAGTTTGTCAATTTCTATCTGGGTTCTTTAGGCTGTGCAAGGAGTGCACAACAGAACAGAGGAGGTTCTGTAGCCAGCGCAAGGAGTGCGTATTTGAATCTCTCGTTTGAGATCAGAGGAGAACGTGCCAGGCGGGCACACCAGGAGAATTCACAACTCAGGAGAAGCCTCAGAGTTACTGAACACTCTGTAGGTGAAGACTGTGCAGCGAAAGCATGGGGAGAAGACAGAACTACTGAAGGTTCTGTAAAGCTCCGCCAGGAGGGCANAAAATTCCCAGGATGCCAGGTGGGCAGGGGGAAAGAATTGAGACTGTCTGAAACTCTCAGGGACTCAGGAGTGAGTTCAGGTCAACAATGAGTGCTGATAAGTGAAGATTCATGTGGTTGTGCAGACCATGTGAATGAAGATGATGACAAGTTAAAAACTTGCACCATCCAGGAGGAGTATCAGAAAAACATTTTGATGATTGGGGGAATTCGGGTATTCTTGCCACATAACCCAGTTGAGGCCAGTGAAGGTGTTGCAGATGCAACAACAACAGGAGGACAACCAACAGAGACTGTCAAAGAAGAGGAAGAAATGGAGTAGAGGCTGATGTCTACCCCAACAGAAGAAGAAGAGCATTCAACAAAATGGCTCAAAATTTTCAACCAGGTAGATGAACAGAAGACAACTGCAGCACTGGAGCCTGTAGCAGAAGAGGAAGTACACAACATGGATTTTGTTGATCTGTATGAAGAATTGGAAGCCCTGGAAAGGAGGGTAATGGTGCAAAGATTGCACATCCAACAGGCTAAGTTGGAAGCAGATAGAGGAGCATACCATCCTGGGGAGGAGTTGGAGGGAGTTATAATTATGCCAGCGCAAGAAGAGAAGCAGACAATAGCTAGTCTGTCAGAGGAGGAAGCTGAGAAAACGCTCAGTGAGGAGACTACAGAATTGGAGTTTGCAGCAGAGTGGCCACTCAGTGCCACAAAGGGAAATAAATACAGCATGGGAGATCAGGTAGATCTGCCCACTGATAAGGAGGAAGAAGAGCAGCAGAGAAGACTGCATACAAAGAGCTAGCCATTGGAGTAGCTTGACAGGGTGATTGAGAAGATCAGGAGGCTGATGTTGAGGTCATCACAAGAAGCAGTCAGCAGGAATAAGTTGAACAACAAGGAACTTGCAACAGCGGCAGGGAAGAAGAGAAAGAAGTAGCAGCAGCAGTAACGAAGCAATGAAGCAGGTGGACAACTCCAAGGGAAAGTTTGGGATCCAGGTGGATTTCAACACTGGAGAAGAGGAGTTCATGAGCATGAGCTCATGATTTTTCCAGCTGAGGAGTATGATGCACGAGCATCGCTCCAACTCAGTAAAGCGCCAGCCAACCAACTCATCCAACGCACATTCATGGAGGAGAGAGGCACAACCCTCTTATTTTTCAAAATTTTGAAATCGGATCCCATTTGGGGATTTGCGTTTTAAGTCTTTTAATGCCAAGCCGCACCTTTGTATAGGTAGTGGTTGAGGTTTCCTTTAATGGTTACCTGCAGCTAAGTCCATATCAGTCAGGTCTGCGACTTCCTTTTGTGTAATGTAGCCGTAGAGATAGGAGCCGCTCTGAGATAGCGATAGCACAGAGGCGGTGAAGAGGATAAACTCATGGAGCCCTCTTTGGTAATAAAGTCTCTAAGTGAGAATAGAAGAGTTCTCAGGTAGAGAGATCTTGAGAGAGAGAGTGGTGAGACTTGTTACAGTCCAGCCTTTGTGAATCATATGTATAGATACACATAGATTAATAGAAAAGCAGTTTTTCCTGCATATTTTTGTTCACGTGTTTATGTTTCAGGAATGAAGGTTGTAGACACATGTGATAGATAGATTTTACTATATGTTTGTGAGTTTGTCAATTTCTATCTGGGTTCTTTAGGCTGTGCAAGGAGTGCACAACAGAACAGAGGAGGTTTTGTAGCCAGCGCAAGGAGTGCGTATTTGAATCTCTCGTTTGAGATCAGAGGAGAACGTGCCAGGCGGACACACCAGGAGAATTCACAACTCAGGAGAAGCCTCAGAGTTACTGAACACTCTGTAGGTGAAGACTGTGCAGCGAAAGCATGGGGAGAAGACAAAACTACTGAAGGTTCTGTAAAGCTCCGCCAGGAGGGCATTGAGCGTGTGCATAGAGTGCATAGGAGGGACTCTATTTCGAGTTCAAAGAGAAGGAGTGTCAAGGAGAGACACTTATAGAGTTGCTGAACACTTTGTAGGCTCTGCAAGGTGTGGATCGAGTAGGAGAACGACAAGAGGGCGTGAAACATTTCTTTGCAAGAAATACTTCGAATTGAGTTATTCGAAAACTCAGCAGCACAAGGAGTGTGCGGATAAGAACTTGTCTGAAGTTCTTCAACTCAGAAGGAATAGCACAAGGAGTGCGCTTAGAGTGAAATTTTTTCACGTTCGAAAGCTCAGAAGGTTGAGAAATCTTTTTGAGGTTTTTTGAGTTGACAAAGCTCAGGAGGGGAAGTGTTTTTATAACACAGGTGAGGCTGAAAAGTTGCAAGGCTCGCAGAAGGAATCAAAGGTCGAGACCTTCGACGCCTCAGAATTCTTCCAAGTCTGGAATAAAGTGAAAGAGCTCGAGAGGAGAAACAACTTCCGTCGGATTGGCCAAGCGGGGAATTTTGACTGTCCAGATCCACGTCCAGAATCTAATAAGAAAAGAGCAGGTGGAAATCTCGTAAGCCGTCAGATCTTTCGCAGAGGGCCGATAGCCGCACGATCTGCGAGAATAGCTCGAGTCTTAGCGCTCGTGCCAAGGAGGTGTTTCGGCATTTCGTTACCGGGAAATCCGAGGGAAGAGTCTTGACACTCGTTTCCCAAAGTCGTGAAAGGAGATCTCACAAAGGGATCTAGACAGTCCGTCACGGGGGTTTGTGGGCCGTCAGATCTAGAGTACGCGTGGCAGAAATCTGGAGGCCATCGACATTTTCATCACCGGGAGAACAAGGGTGAAGACAGGAGAAACATCACAAAAGGAGGTCCCGCAAAAGCATCAGGACCGTCCATAGGAGAGACACGTGGTGAGCGGTCAAGGTTTCGGGGAAAACCCCAAGAGGTTATGAGCCGTCGATCCAATTAGATCGTGGCCGTTGGTTCAAGAAGGATTTGGATTGTTGATCTCTCAGGGGGAGACTTCGACATTTCGAAAGACAAGGAGCCGGGGAGAACTCGCATGTAGGAGTCCCGAACACCCGAAACACGAAAGGCGTGTAGCCTAGAGCCTTGGGTCACAACTCGAGGTCACGAGAGAGAAAAGGAGTCAACGCAGAGGTGCATATTGGCTCAGAACTGAGAAAGGCGCCGAAAAGGTGGCACGCACGTAGGTTTTTCTAAGGCCTGCGTCAAGGAGCAAGGGGACCTGTGGATCTGTTCGAAGGGTTCCAGCAGGAACCAGAGAGCTATTTCAGCTCAACAAGAAGGAACGATCCAGTGACTGAGAGGTCGCGGACCCTGTCGAAGGGTGAGGTAGGGGGTCTGCATCAGGTGGTATCAGAGCACAGATTGGTTATTTCTGTGATGGAGAGCAGAGAAAGGATATACTCTGATACACACCATCAAGTGGTATCAGAGCTGATATTTTTGTCTGTAGATTTCAGGCGAAAAGGGGTGAAGGAGATATTCTGGTAATATCAAGTGGTATCAGAAAACATGAGTTTACCTGTAGACAACAGGTGAAGGAAGACAAAGTGTTGATGCTATGTGGTGATTGTTCGCAGGTGTGCAATAGTCAATAGACAACCAGATGAGCTGTAGGAGAAGTTGGAGTTGCTCTTAGTTGCAGACTGAACAACAAACTTGCCGGGAGGGCAGGTGGCAGAAGAATATGGCTACCGAAGGCCATGAGCATGGTGGAAGATGAGACCACCGGAAGAAAAG
>JZKD02S2226985.1:22845-38263 GCA_000966675.3 Picea glauca
TGGAGGCCATCGACATTTTCATCACCGGGAGAACAAGGGTGAAGACAGGAGAAACATCAGAAAAGGAGGTCCCGCAAAAGCATCAGGACCGTCCATAGGAGAGACACGTGGTGAGCGGTCAAGGTTTCGGGGAAAACCCCAAAAGGTTATGAGCCGTCGATCCAATTAGATCGTGGCCGTTGGTTCAAGAAGGATCTGGATTGTTGATCTCTCAGGGGGAGACTTCGACATTTCGAAAGACAGGGAGCCGGGGAGAACTCGCATGTAGGAGTCCCGAACACCCGAAACACGAAAGGCGTGTAGCCTAGAGCCTTGGGTCACAACTCGAGGTCACGAGAGAGAAAATGAGTCAATGCAGAGGTGCCTATTGGCTCAGAACTGAGAAAGGCGCCGAAAAGGTGGCACGCACGTAGGTTTTTCTAAGGCCTGCGTCAAGGAGCAAGGGGACATGTGGATCTGTTCGAAGGGTTCCAGCAGGAACCAGAGAGCTATTTCAGCTCAACAAGAAGGAACGATCCAGTGACTGAGAGGTCGCGGACCCTGTCGAAGGGTGAGGTAGGGGGTCTGCATCAGGTGGTATCAGAGCACAGATTGGTTATTTCTGTGATGGAGAGCAGAGAAAGGATATACTCTGATACACACCATCAAGTGGTATCAGAGCTGATATTTTTGTCTGTAGATTTCAGGCGAAAAGGGGTGAAGGAGATATTCTGGTAATATCAAGTGGTATCAGAAAACATGAGTTTACCTGTAGACAACAGGTGAAGGAAGACAAAGTGTTGATGCTATGTGGTGATTGTTCGCAGGTGTGCAATAGTCAATAGACAACCAGATGAGCTGTAGGAGAAGTTGGAGTTGCTCTTAGTTGCAGACTGAACAACAAACTTGCCGGGAGGGCAGGTGGCAGAAGAATATGGCTACCGAAGGCCATGAGCATGGTGGAAGATGAGACCACCGGAAGAAAAGCAAGGCAGAGATTGACAAAGAACTCGCTGAGATAAGAGTGAGAATGGAACATCTGACATTGAAGATGCAACAGAAGGTGAAGGTACATTGGAGGTACGAATGGCCTCTGAACAGGAAATCCAAATGGCCTGTTCAAAAGTTGTTGGCTAGGAAACAACAACAAAAGTTGAGGAAGTGGTTGAGGTATGTTGAAAGCCGCAATGACACAGAGCTGGTTTGCATCGGTGAGCTAGAAGTTGGAGAAACCCTATGTGATGAGGAAGAGGGATCAGTTTCAGATCTCATAAACTGCCAGGAGGGCAGGGATGAATTTTTGAATTTCCAGGTGGGCAATGGAATGAGATCATTGGAGGATCTCATAGACTGTCAGGAGGACAGCCATGGAAATTCATATTGCCAGGAGGGAAATGATATGAGATTAACAAAGGATCTCATAAACTGTCAGGTGGGCAGAAGTGAACTTTCGAGTTGCCAGGTGGGCAATGAGAAGAGATCAATAGAAGGTCTCGCATACTGCCAAGGGGGCAGTGGTGAAAGTTCAGATTGCCAAGTGGGCAATGAGATGGGACTAGTCGGTCTCATAGGCTGCCAGGTGGGCAGTAGAAAATTCCTAGGATGCCAGGTGGGCAGGGGGAAAGAATTGAGACTGTCTGAAAGTCTCAGGGACTCAGGAGTGAGTTCAGGTCAACAATGAGTGCTTATAAGTGAAGATTAATGTGGTTGTGCAGATCATGTGAATGAATATGATGACAAGTTAAAAACTTACACCATCCAGGAGGTGAATCATAAGAGCATTCTGATGATTGGGGGAATTCGGGTATTCCTGCCACATAGCCCGGTTGAGGCCAACGAAGGTGTTGCAGATGCAACAATAGCAGGAGGACAACCAACAGAGATTGTCAAAGAAGAGGAAGAAATGTAGCAGACACTGATGTCTACCCCATCAGAATAAGAAGAGCATTCAACATAATGACTCAAAATTTTCAGCTAGGTAGCTGAACAGAAGACGACTGCAGCACTGGAGCCTGCAGCAGAAGAGGAAGCAAACAACATGGATTTTGCTGATCTGTATGAAGAATTGGAAGCCCTAGAAATGAGGGTGATGGTGCAAAGATTGCACATCCAACAGGCTAAGTTGGAAGCAGATAGAGGAGCATACCAACCTGGGGAGGTGCTGGAGGGAGTTATAATTATGCCAGCACAAGAAGAGAAGAAGACAGTAGCTAGTATGTCATAGGAGGACGCTGAGAAAACGCGCAATTAGGAGACTGTAGAATTGGATTCTGCATAGTGAGTGGCCACTTAGTGCCACAAAGGGAAATAAAGACAACATGGGAGATCATGTAGATTTGCCCACTGATAAGGAGGAAGAAGTGCAACATAGAAGACTGCATACAAAGAGCCAGCCATTGGAGCAGCTGGACAAGGTGATTGAGAATATTAGGACGCTGATGTTGAGGTCAGCACAAGAAGCAGTCACTAGGAGGAAGTTGAAAAACAAGGAACCTACAATAGCGGCAGGGAAGAAGAGAAAGAAGCAACAACAACAACAACGAAGCAATGGAGCAGGTGGACAACTCCAAGGGAAAGTTTAGGATCTAAGTGAATTTCAACACTGGAGAAGAGGAGCTCATGAGTAGGAGCTCATGATTTTTCCAGCTAAGGAGTATAATGCAGGAGCATCGCTCCAACTCAGTAAAGTGCTAGCCAACCAGCTCATCCAGTGCGCATTCATGGAGGAGAGAGGCACAACCCTCTCATTTTTCAAAATTTTGAAATCGAATTTCATTTGGGGATTTGCATTGTAAGTCTTTAAATGCCAAGCCACACCTTTGTATAGGTAGTGGTTGAGGTTTTGTTTAATGGTTACCTGCAGTGAAGTCCATATCAGTCAGGTCTGCGACTTCCTTTTGTGTAATGTAGCCGTAGAGGTAGGAGCCGCTTTGAGATAGTTTTAGCACAGAGGCGGTGAAGAGGATAAGCTCATGGATCCCTCTTTGGTAATAAAGTATCTAAGTGAGAATAGAAGAGTTATCAGGTAGAGAGATCTCAAGAGAGAGAGAGAGTTGAGACTTGTTACANTGTGGATCTGTTCGAAGGGTTCCAGCAGGAACCAGAGAGCTATTTCAGCTCAACAAGAAGGAACGATCCAGTGACTGAGAGGTCGCGGACCCTGTCGAAGGGTGAGGTAGGGGGTCTGCATCAGGTGGTATCAGAGCACAGATTGGTTATTTCTGTGATGGAGAGCAGAGAAAGGATATACTCTGATACACACCATCAAGTGGTATCAGAGCTGATATTTTTGTCTGTAGATTTCAGGCGAAAAGGGGTGAAGGAGATATTCTGGTAATATCAAGTGGTATCAGAAAACATGAGTTTACCTGTAGACAACAGGTGAAGGAAGACAAAGTGTTGATGCTATGTGGTGATTGTTCGCAGGTGTGCAATAGTCAATAGACAACCAGATGAGCTGTAGGAGAAGTTGGAGTTGCTCTTAGTTGCAGACTGAACAACAAACTTGCCGGGAGGGCAGGTGGCAGAAGAATATGGCTACCGAAGGCCATGAGCATGGTGGAAGATGAGACCACCGGAAGAAAAGAAAGGCAGAGATTGACAAAGAACTCGCTGAGATAAGAGTGAGAATGGAACATTTGACATTGAAGATGCAACAAAAGGTGAAGGTACATTGGAGGTACGAATGGCCTCTGAACAGGAAATCCAAATGGCCTGTTCAAAAGTTGCTGGCTAGGAAAAAACAACAAAAGTTGAGGAAGTGGTTGAGGTATGCTGAAAGCCGCAATGACACAGAGCTGGTTTGCATCGGTGAGCTAGAAGTTGGAGAAACCCTATGTGATGAGAAAGAGGGATCAGTTTCAGATCTCATAAACTGCCAGGAGGGCAGGGATGAATTTTTGAATTTCCAGGTGGGCAATGAAATGAGATCATTGGAGGATCTCATAGACTGTCAGGAGGACAGCCATGGAAATTCATATTGCCAGGAGGGAAATGATATGAGATTAACAGAGGATCTCATAAACTGTCAGGTGGGCAGAAGTGAACTTTCGAGTTGCCAGGTGGGCAATGAGAAGAGATCAATAGAAGGTCTCGCATATTGCCAAGGGGGCAGTGGTGAAAGTTCAGATTGCCAAGTGGGCAATGAGATGGGACCAGTCGGTCTCATAGGCTGCCAGGTGGGCAGTAGAAAATTCCCAGGATGCCAGGTGGGCAGGGGGAAAGAATTGAGACTGTCTGAAAGTCTCAGGGACTCAGGAGTGAGTTCAAGTCAACAATGAGTGCTTATAAGTGAAGATTAATGTGGTTGTGCAGAGCATGTGAATGAATATGATGACAAGTTAAAAACTTACACCATCCAGGAGGAGAATCATAAGAGCATTTTGATGATTGGGGGAATTCGGGTATTCCTGCCACATAGCCCAGTTGAGGCCAACGAAGGTGTTGCAGATGCAACAACAACAGGATGACAACCAGCAGAGACTGTCAAAGAAGAGGAAGAAATGGAGCAGACACTGATGTCTACCCCATCAGAATAAGAAGAGCATTCAACAGAATGACTCAAAATTTTCAGCTAGGTAGCTGAACAGAAGACGACTGCAGCACTGGAGCCTGCAGCAGAAGAGGAAGCAAACAACATGGATTTTGCTGATCTGTATGAAGAATTGGAAGCCCTAGAAATGAGGGTGATGGTGCAAAGATTGCACATCCAACAGGCTAAGTTGGAAGCAGATAGAGGAGCATACCAACCTGGGGAGGTGCTGGAGGGAGTTATAATTATGCCAGCACAAGAAGAGAAGAAGACAGTAGCTAGTATGTCATAGGAGGACGCTGAGAAAACGCGCAATTAGGAGACTGTAGAATTGGATTCTGCATAGTGAGTGGCCACTTAGTGCCACAAAGGGAAATAAAGACAACATGGGAGATCATGTAGATTTGCCCACTGATAAGGAGGAAGAAGTGCAACATAGAAGACTGCATACAAAGAGCCAGCCATTGGAGCAGCTGGACAAGGTGATTGAGAATATTAGGACGCTGATGTTGAGGTCAGCACAAGAAGCAGTCACTAGGAGGAAGTTGAAAAACAAGGAACCTACAATAGCGGCAGGGAAGAAGAGAAAGAAGCAACAACAACAACAACGAAGCAATGGAGCAGGTGGACAACTCCAAGGGAAAGTTTAGGATCTAAGTGAATTTCAACACTGGAGAAGAGGAGCTCATGAGTAGGAGCTCATGATTTTTCCAGCTAAGGAGTATAATGCAGGAGCATCGCTCCAACTCAGTAAAGTGCTAGCCAACCAGCTCATCCAGTGCGCATTCATGGAGGAGAGAGGCACAACCCTCTCATTTTTCAAAATTTTGAAATCGAATTTCATTTGGGGATTTGCATTGTAAGTCTTTAAATGCCAAGCCACACCTTTGTATAGGTAGTGGTTGAGGTTTTGTTTAATGGTTACCTGCAGTGAAGTCCATATCAGTCAGGTCTGCGACTTCCTTTTGTGTAATGTAGCCGTAGAGGTAGGAGCCGCTTTGAGATAGTTTTAGCACAGAGGCGGTGAAGAGGATAAGCTCATGGATCCCTCTTTGGTAATAAAGTATCTAAGTGAGAATAGAAGAGTTATCAGGTAGAGAGATCTCAAGAGAGAGAGAGAGTTGAGACTTGTTACAGTCCAGCCTTTGTAAATCATCTGTATAGATACACAGAGATTAATAGAAAAGCAATTTTTCCTGCATATTGTTGTTCACGTGTTTATGTTCCAGGAATGAATGTTGTAGACACAGGCGATAGATAGATTTTACTATCTGTTTGTGAGTTTGTCAATTTCTATATGGGTTCTTTAGGCTGTGCAAGGAGTGCACAACAGAACATAGGAGGTTCTGTAGCCAGCGCAAGGAGTGCGTATCTGAATCTCTCGTTTGAGATCAGAGGAGAACGTGGCAGGCGGGCACACCAGGAGAATNATAGATTTTACTATCTGTTTGTGAGTTTGTCGATTTCTATATGGGTTCTTTAGGCTGTGCAAGGAGTGCACAACAGAACATAGGAGGTTCTGTAGCCAGCGTAAGGAGTGCGTATCTGAATCTCTCGTTTGAGATCAGAGGAGAACGTGGTAGGCGGGCACACCAGGAGAATTCACAATTCAGGAGAAGCCTTAGAGTTACTGAACACTATGGAGGTTAAGACTATGCAGTGAAAGCACGGGGATAAGATAGAACTATTGGAGGTTCTGTAAAGCTCTGCCAGGAGGGCATTGAGCGCGTGCATAGAGTGCACAGTAGGGACTCTATTTCGAGTTCAGAGAGAAGTGTCGAGGAGAGACACTTACAGAGTTTCTGAACACTTTGTAGGCTCTACAAGGTGTGCATCGAGCAGGAGAACGCCAGGAGGGCATGAATCATTTCTTTGCAAGAAATACTTCGAATTGAGTTATTCAAAAACTTAGCAGCACAAGGAGTGTGTGAATAAGAACTTGTCTGAAGTTCTTCAACTCAGAAGGAATAGCGCAAGGAGTGTGTTCAGAGTGAACTTGTTTCAAGTTCAAAAACTCAGAAGGTCGAGAAATCTTTTTGAGGTTTTCTAAGTTGACAAAGCTCAGGAGGGGAAGTGTTTTTATAACACAGGCGAGGCTTAAAAGTTGCAAGGCTCGCAGACGGAATCAGAGGCCGAGACTTTCGACGCCTCAGAATTCTTCCAAGTCCTGAATAAAGTGAAAGAGCTCGGGAGGAGCAACAACTGTTGTCGGATTGGCAAAAGCGGGGAATGTGGATTGTCCAAATCCACGTCCAGACTCCTAGAAGAAACGAGCAGGTGGAAATTCCGTAAGTCGTAAGATCTTACACAGAGGGCCAATAGCCGCATGATCTGCGAGAATAGCGCGAGTCTTAGCGCTCGTGCCAAGGAGGTGTTTTGACATTTCATTATCGGGAAATCTGAGGGAAGAGTCTTGACACTCGTTCCCCAAAGTCACGAAAGGAGATCTCGCAAAGGGATCTAGACCGTCGGTCATGGGGGTTTGTGGGCCATCAGATCTGGAGGATGCGTGGCAGAAATCTGGAGGCCATCGACATTTTCATCACTGGGAGAACAAGGGTGAAGACAGGAGAAACCTGACGAAAGGAGGTCCCACGAAAGCATCAGGATCGTCCATAGGAGAGACACGTGGCAAGTAGTCAAGGTTTCAGGGAAAACCCCGAAAGATTATGAGCCGTCGATCCAGTTAGATCGTGGCCGTTGGTTTAAGAAGGATCTGGACCGTTGATCTCTCAGGGGGAGACTTCGGCATTTCGAAAGACAGGGAGTCAGGGAGAACTTGCATGTAGGAGTCCCGAACTCTCGAAACGCGAAAGGCGTGTAGCCTAGAGCATTGGGTTATAGCCTGAGGTCACGAGAGAGAAAAGGAGTCAACATAGGGGTGCCTGTTGGCTCATAACCGAGAACAGCGTCAAAAATTTGGCGCTCACATAGGTTTTTCTAAGGCTTGCGTCAAGGAGCAAGGGGACCTGTGGATCTGTTCGAAGGGTTCCAGCAGGAACAAGAGAGCTATTTCAACTCAACAAGAAGGAACGATCTAGTGATCAGGAGGTCGTGGACCCTGCTGAAGGGTGAGGTAGGGGGTCTGCATCAGCTAGGCTAGGGCGCACTGATCTATTTGGAAATTAGGTCAATCCCTCACTTAAAGTGCCTCAATGAGAGGATTAGGGTTTCTGCAATTGCACCTGCTAGTAACCCTAGCGATAGTGCTTTGGTGACTGCTCCTGCTAGAAACCCTAGCGGCAATTCTTCAACGAGCTTAATATCCTTATGGCTATGTTTCCTTCCAGTGGTTAGACTGAATGAAGGAGGTGTGGGCCCATAACCTGTTAGAATATAATGGATGTGCTCGTTTTACCATTGACAATATCACTATTGTCACCCAACCATAGGCCGAAGCCACCCTCCGAGCACCTTAACCTTGACAAAGAATCACTCCGGAAGCAAACCCTAGGCTAGATAGCCAAACAAAGGGTAGCACACCTTTCCCCAAGGATAGGGCACCAACAAGAGCTGATCAGATAGTCCAAACCCTAACCAAGAGATAGTCCAAGCCAAACGTGATCTGCTAGCTGCAATGGCAGCTCTCCTTCAAACTTGTGAAAAAAAATGGACACTGCAGTGCGCACAAGTGTTGCTCTGCAATTCTGAGATTGCCTGCTAGAATGAAGACTGGTCTCCTGTATTTATAGTAATTCTGGCTAACTGCTTGGGCCGACTTCTCATTCTGGGTATCTGTCTGTTCAGTATATATTATTTCTTCTGGCCGACTTCTTCTCTTAGAGGCTAATAACCTAATACGAATTATCTTCTTGAGACGACATGTCTTCTAGGGTTATTAGCCAACTCATTAGGGTTTCTTCTTGCTTCCCGGAATATTCTATTCTCGTCAGGTTTACATGTGGAGGTAAATACCTCCCACAACTACCATAATATCAACAACATGTTGCATGCATGTCATGTGCACGCTGAGTTAAGTTCTAAATTCGAAGTCTCTTGTCCAAGATCTATTTCAAGATAAAGTCAAGTTATGAAAAAGCATACAAACAAGTTTCTAATTAGAGCCCTCTTCCAACTCCTCTCCACTCCTTTGTAAACAAAGGTCGACCCCTCATTCTATACATTAGGTTATGTAGTGTGAGGGTAGAGGAGTAGAAGGCAACGAGTGCTTACCTACAATGCTGGTGTATATCAATATAAACAGGCAGCAAGTGCTTGTTTACAAGTGTTGGTATATATCAATATACAATGAAGCAAACATACACCAATAGGGCTGGTGTATATTAGTCCAGAAAAGGCAACAAAGTAGCACCCAGGGAACACATACCCTCTTCCACAATGCTGGTCTATAATATAGGCATTTATCAACAAAGTCTATCAGTATTCTACAGGTCACACAGTCAGGTCAAAGTCATATTGGCAAGCTCATTTAAGAGCAAAATTTCATGGTGGAATTGTTGTAAGTAATCATACATTATCTTTGCAATAAAAGGAGATTGTTTGCTAGGGTTTTTCTCCTTGTATAGGGTTTCCCCAGGGTATATGTGTTGTTCATGTTTATGCTTGTGGATCTACATATTTCTTGTATTGTTGAAATATATTAAGTTTGAATCAAAGTGTTGAAGAATTTAAAGAAATAATCCGCATATTATATCAAGTTCAATAATTTAACATGGTATCAGAGGTTAGGGTGTAAAACAATTTTTTGAAGTGCCACAACAGGTACACACAAATCAAAGCAAGCTTGATCAAGTTTCCAGTGTGAGGTCCATGGCATCCTCCATTTCTGTCAGAGTCGAGGATAGGCTTGAACGAGCATCCAACTTCAATGTATGGAAGCTTCGGATAACGAATATCTTGCAGGAGCATGAACTCGAGTAGTATGTGACCACAGTGACAGAGGAACCCACCACTAATGTAGGAAGAGCGACCTTCAGGAAGAATCAAGCCAAGGCCAAGCAAATCATCTTTGACTCCGTCAAAGACAGTATAATGCTAGCAATGAATTCGTCAATCACTGCCAAGCACTGTATGGATACCTTGGTAAATTTGTATGAGAAACAAGCACCAAGTTAGAATAGGACACTTAAGCACAAGCTTAAGTATTTGAAGATGGAGAAAGGTGAATCAATAACATCTTTTTGTTCCAGGATAGCCTAGATCAGAGATCAAATTTTGGTCACAAATGTCACAGTGGATGATGATGACTTAGTGCAGGCCATATTTGATGGTCTTCCTTCTTCATGGAAGACCTTCTCATCCAGTGTGAGTGGGAGAGAGATTCAACACACATTTGAGAGGTTATGGCATGATTGCCTCCAAGAGGAGAGTCACACTGATACCAAGAGCGAACCAACCAAAGAAGAGCATTCAACATTAGCATAAAGATTCAAGGGAAAGAAGAAGATCACTTCCTAGAAAGGCTCTCAGAAGAAGTCAAACACCAAAGATATGTTAAACATAAGAGTATTGATAAATCTAAAAGATTAAATGCTTTAGTTGCAATAAGTTGGGTCATTTTGCTGGACTGTTGATATAGGAAGAAAAATCCAAGGAAAGGGAAACATCAAGCCTCAACTGTCGAGGATGATGAATCCAAAAGAAATAAGAAAAGTCCTTCTAATGAGAGAGAATAGAAAATAATATTACCTGATTTTTTCTTTATCCAATACAATTATCACATGGTTGAAAACTTGGTTAATAGACAGTGGTGCATCAAAGCACATGATAGGGTACAAGGAGATCCTCTCAGATTTCAAGACAAAATATTTTGCAGAGCAGGTTGAGCTTGTGGATGACAAATGTTATAAGATAGAGGGAGTAGGCTCTATCTCCTTCAGATTGGAATCTGGGGCTAGGCTTAATGTTGATGAAGTATTATATGTTCTAGGGCTCAGGAAGAATCTACTATTAGTTGCAACCCTTGATGACAAGGGATATTGGGTGATCTTCAAGGACATGAAGGCACTTCTGTGGGCTAAAGCTAGCCACTTGAGTACAACAAAACCTATTGGGACTCGTAGAGGAGGACTGTATGTTGTGACAGGACAATCAGTTCAGGCATTAGCTCATGATGCGACCAGTGCCAACGAGTTGTGTTACATAAGACTTGGACATCTTCATTACAAAGCACTACTAGATCTGCAAAATATGGTATGTGGCATGCCCTCTATTTCTCTTAGTAAAAATGAAATTTGTAAAAGATGCATGCTAGGTAAAAATATAAAGAAAGCATTTCCTAGTAGTGACAGTAGAGCTCAAGGCTTCTTAGATCTGGTTCATTTTGATGTATGTGGTCCCATGCCATCTCTTTCACTTAATGGTTGTTTGTATTATGTAATTTTTATTGATGATTACTCAAGAAAATATTGGATCCATTTCCTTAAAGCGAAAAGTGACACATTTGATAAGTTCAAAGAGTATAGAGCCTTTATTGAAAAGAAGACAGAGAAACACATCAGAGCCCTTAGAACAGAGAATGGAGGAGAGTTTGAATCTATCAAGTTTGAGGATTTATGCAAGGAAGCAGGAATCAAGAGACAATTGACCGTGCCATATAACCCTAAGAAAAATGGTGTTGTTGAGAGGAAAAACATGACAATTTGTGAGGCAACGAAAGCCACGATGTTTGACCATGATCTGCCAAATTTTTTATCGGCAGAAGCTACCTCCACTGCCATGTATATTCAGAATAGGTGTCCACATGCTATCTTGAAGGACAAGACTCTTGAAGAAGTCTTCTCAGGGATCAAACCTAAAGTAGGGAACCTAAGGATAAGGATATTTGGATGTCCTATATATATTCATGTGCCTAAGGAGAAGAAGACAAAGATGGAACCCTCGCACAAGAAAGGGGTTTTTGTGTGGTACAACGAAAACTGTAAGGCTTACATGATTTATGTTCCAAGTAAGAGGCAGTTAGAGGTAAGCAGGGATGTGACTTTCCATGAGGAAGCCCCATTCAAGAAATCTAGAGATCTACAATAGGAATCAAAAGCAGTGCAACCAACTTCACCCTCTTCTGAAAGTGAAGAGGCAGATGATAAGAGGGAATAACCTCATGAAGGGCCAAGTGATGAGCCCCTAGAACCTGCTGAAGAGTTGGAAAGAACTCTTGATGAACCCCCAACCAAAAGGAAAGCATGATGACTTGAAGAAACGATGCAGGAAGCAGAAAATACAACCGCTCCCAAAGGAACTTTCAGGGAAAGTAAGAGGCCTCACATGTTTGGAGGCTATGTTGCATTGATGAGCACCATCAATGATGCCAGACCTTCTTCATTTGAAGAAGCAGATAAATTACAAGTGTGGAAGGATGCCATGCTTGAGGAATACATGTCTATTCTAAAGAACAATGTCCGGGACATTGTGCCGAGGCTAAATGACAAATCAATGGTCTCTCCCAAATGGATCTATAAGATCAAACATGCATGTGAGGCCTTCCTATTTCAGGGCCTCAATAATAAATAAATATCTATTTTGTTGTTTCCTATTGAAATAATCTGCGATTTAATTTATGGTTTTCTTTCATGGTTTTTCTTTATACCATGAGTAAATTGATAAACAACATAATCACAACAACAACATAATAAAATACATGCCTTAACATAGTCACAACAAAAACATAATAAAATACATGACTCTACCTGCAAATTGGTTGATTTAGTCCCTGGTTCTCTCGTTCTTGAGTTTGCCCAAACTGCGTAACTGAATATTAACCTCCCAACCAACTAGGAACAACCTCTCTGACTCCCTAGCTCCAGGAATCCTTGTGGTTTCGTGGTCTTTGGACCCAAAGTTCCTAGCAACAACAGTGCCATGTGAGAGTTTCCAAAATGATCTGTTCTCCCAATTTTCCTCCTCCTCTTTCACCTCTTGCAGAATTTTGCAACACGAAACAAGACACTTCTCCAAGTCCCCTCCCCTCTTCCTTATCCCCCCCTCTCATTCAATTCCCCAACTACCTTCTCCTCCTCATTAATTCCCCAACAACCTTATCCCTTCATCAATTACTTCACCTATCTTTTAATAATAAAATAATAAAGATAAACTTATTGAATTTATTTTAATAATTATTTAAATTTAAATTAACAACTATGAAAATTAAATAATCAGATTGGGCTGTTACATACACCCATCTTTCAAGAAACTTCGTCCCAAAGTTAGAGTAATTTACAATACAAGGGTAATGACACATGATTCATACATTCACATCAAAATAAACAACATCGTCAATTTAAAACACTTATACATACTAGTGTACATGTGCAAAGCATGCATGTGTAGCTAGCACATACATGACTCATACATGAACTAATGACAATAATTATCATACCTAAAGTAATTCTTATATGCGTCCAATCCAATCAACAAGACCATTTATTTCATAAAAGATAGTAAACCATTTAAAATGTTCGCGAAATCCCTCAATTACAATAATTTAGCACAAACAACATTCACTTGGACAATTGTCGTTCAGTTAAGTAAATATAAACATAAATATATACATATTTTTCAAAATGAGGAAATCAAGAAATTCTACCATAATGCGAAAGCTCCACGCACTCTCAACTACTTCTAGTCATCCTTCCTCCCTAACCTACTTCCATCTTCCATCCCTATCATTCCTCTATTGCACTGTCTCGGAGCATCAACTTTATTGACCTAACTCCAGATAGAATCCGTAAGCAGAAGTGTCAACTCTCTTGACCAAGCATCCCCAGTAGGCAACTGACAGTCATCATCACACGTCTAGGGGAGCATGAGTTAACAACGCCCTCCCATGACTCCAACTTTCATAGGATACACGGTGGGAAATGCCTCCACCCCTCCTAATAGAACTATGGTCAACACCTTACCATGGACCATATAGTGGCACTGTGTTGCTGGGAATTTTGTCATCATATATTCAGTTTTAGGCAGTCTCGCCACTTGAAAAACATGCACTTGTTCACACATCATAGCAATGCATTTGAACCAATATAATTTCACATACAAGATTCATACTATACTATTTCCTGGTCGATGTTCACAACATCAACCTTTTATCATCATTATTCTTGGCTATTTCATAGCCTATTGACCTGCAGATTAGTCTATGACACAAACCCATACATATCCATGCATTATCGTCATGTAAATGCATTTAATCATACCACGTAACAACAACTTTAAATGTCAAAATTTTAAAGTTAGAAATAGATTGCATAATATCCATCATAATTCAAATAACGTTAAACATTTATATAATTGACATTCACATAGGTTCATATGTCTTAAAAGTTCAAGTGTATCATTAATAGTTTCACAATGAATATAAAATAAAGATGATTAGGCGTTAAGTAATTCTAGTTGTCTAAGTCAAAAGGTGGCATTACATACACCCAACCTTCGAGAAAACATATTCCCGAGGTGGTAAAAAAAGTGAGGGATGATCTTGTTGTATACTCTCTGCATTCTCCCAAGTAGCGGATCCCGGGCTATACTTGTCCCACTAGACCTTAACTTGGTCTACCAGACGATTCCTAGGTTGTTGGACCCTACGGTCCAATATGTGTAATGGTTCCATCATGAAGGTTCACGCGTCTGACACCTGCAATTCCTTCCAATTCAGTTTATGATATTCGTCAGCAACATAATGACGTAGAACAAATACATGAAAAACATTATGAGTTTTATGCAAGTGGGGTGGCAGTACAAGACAATATGCAACGGGTCTAATTCTCTCTTGGATTTTGAACGGTCCTATAAATCAAGGCGACATTTTTGTCCCCTTCCCGAACCGAATGGTACTCTTATTAGGCTTGATACGAATGAAAACTTGATCTCCCACTTTATAACTTATGTTAGTCCTATGTGCATCAACATATCTTTTCTGTCTATCCCGTGCTTCCTTTAGTCATTGCCTAATCTGAATCACCCGTTCCTCCATCTCTTGAATCAATTCTGGCTCAACTGTCACTCGGTCTTCTAACCTTTCCCAACTCAATGGTACCCTGTATAGCCTTCCATACAAAACTTCATAGGGTGGCATTCTGATGGAGCTATGAAAACTGTTATTGTAGGCGAACTCTACCAAATGTAGGTATTTCTCCCAATGGGTTTGATTATCCATAACATACATCCTAAACATGTCTTCCATAACCTGATTTACTCTCTCAGTTTTCCCATCTATTTCAGGATGATATGATGTGCTTAATTTCAATTGAGTTCCCAATGCTGACTGTAAACTTGTCCAAAACCTAGATGTGAATCGAGAGTCCCTATCTGAAATGATCTTCTTGGGTAACTTGTGCAAATGGATGACCTCACTTATAAACATGCGTGACACATAAATGACATCATAAGTGTCTCTAACCAGAACAAAATGAACACTCTTGGTCAACTTATCAACTATCACAAGAATGACATTGTGTCTGTGTTATGTGAGTGGCAATCCCACAACAAAATCCATAGAAATGACTTCCCACTTGGACATAGGAACATTATGCGGTTGTAGGAGAACTGCTGGGTGGTGGTGGTCAACGTTCACTTGTTGACACTCTAGGCACTTGTCGACTAAATGCACTACATCACACTTCATGCCTACCCATAAGAAAAACTTCTTCAAGTTTGCGTACATCTTCTTCACACCCGGGTGTGAAAAATAAGTGCTCTATGGGCTTCCTTGAGTATGATGCTTCGAATATCCCCACCTTCGAGGATGTACATCTTTCCCAGATTTCTTAATAATCCATCTGCTTCCAGGCTATATCCTTCATACTTTGGCTTTAGTTGCCTCCCATTCTGGAGGGTTGAAGCAACCTTTAAATACCAACTATCTCCAAGAAGTTGCCCCAACACATGCTCTCTTAGATTAACCTTTAAGGGTACCAAGGAGAAGACACGTGGTCTCCTACTCAAGACATC
>JZKD02S2227007.1:0-10392 GCA_000966675.3 Picea glauca
TAATATTTTATTGTGAAGGGGATTGTAATCTGATTTGAGATCCGCCACCGCCATTTCCACTTTTTAAAACAGGTTACCTGCTGCCCTTCCGTAAACCCTGGGTGGTTTCCGGGTCCCCTCAAAACCATGTTCGGATACCGAGTCCACCCGATCCTCTGCCAGGGGATTTAGATAAAGTTTGGACAGCACATGCTTTTGCAACTACTACCTCTCTGGATATTTCCATTCCCATGCGGCAATGCCCCACTCAATATGACGTTTCGATGTTTGTACGTACTTGGCCAATTGTCTTTGTTTATATCCTTTTTATCGCAGGAATTCATTCATGGTGGGTCACTGTGTTGGGATTGACGGTCAAAATTCACATCACCAACTGCAAGTAAAATTGAATTTTAAAAATAAATTGTAAATTTTTTAAAATTAATCATTTCATTTCTAATGATATGTATTTATGGCTTTTTATTTTCCAAAATACAGAGAATAAAATTGAATTAAAAAAAAACTTGTAAATTAATTTATTTTATTTTTTATTTAATCATTATTTTATTTTTATGACATGTAAAATTGATTTTTTTTTAAATTATAATTTTTCTGTTTATTTTATCATTTTTTTTTCATATTTTTTTTTTAAATTATAATTATTTATTTATTTAATCATTTCATTTTTGATAATATGTATTTATAATTATTTAAAAAAAAAAATGTAAAAAAACTTATAAATTAATTATTTTTTTATTTTTATTTAATCATTTCATTTTTTTAAATATATATTTATATTTTTTTATAAAAGATATTTTCTATCATGGAATTATATTCTGTGAAAGCTTTTGTCAAATTTCAATATATAGTTTGAGTGCTCTTATCCCAACCCTATATTCTTTACTCATTATGAACAATGTGCAGATTTCTATATTCCTTACTCATTATGAACAATGTGCAGATTTCAATGTTCAGGAGCTGTCCACTCTGAACAAGTACATTATAGGGCTTCCGACTCAATCAATTAAATGCCATTGTTGTTTTTTTGTTTTTTTGTTTTTTTTTGGTCTCATGGACATTGTAAGTGGTTTTGCTCTTGTTTGTTTATTGTTTTTAAATTAGGTTTTCTGTTAGATATAGCATTAATATTACTAGGAAGGGGGAGGAGGAGCAATGGGTTTGTTTTTTTTTTTTTTTTAAGCATTAGACATTTTCAAATTTCAAAAAATAGCAGTAAAGTGATTTAAGGTATCAAAAATGTTTAGTGAAACAATGTATTGATGTAGATTGTACAAATTGTGAGTACATGTTTTATTGGTTTCGCACACTAAAATAACAATGTGTTGATAAACACTTTATGTGTAGTTCATCAAGTATTTAATAAACAATGATTCTTTGGTAAATATCAATTGGGTTTAGCCCGAGTGGTTTGTGCTAAGGGGTGTTTTTCCCCCACCCAGGTTCAATTCCCACAAATGACATGTTGAGTTCTTAAATGAACAAGCTATCGAAAAAGCCTCGGCTTTCTACAAACTCTGGTTTAGCCCAGGTATCATCCTCGAAATGAGGGGAAGTGCCCGGTGGGTTTCCCCGGGCTCTATTCCAAGGTTAAAAAAAAGTGATTCCTTGGTAAATGTTGGTCAAGGACAAAGGTGGGACGCAGCGTATCGTATACATATAGAAATACTTTTCATTATCCATTAAAATATTGTTTTCTTCAACTACATTTTTTTTTCTTTTTCCCTTTTTCCAATGCAAGAAAATGCCTACAATACTCAAGGCCACTAACCTAGTGTCTATTGATACAATCTCAAGACCCTCAACGTGCAAAAACATCATCATGTGCAAACAAAACTTGACCATTGGAAATAACTTGTCGATCGTTTGTAAAGGGGCAAACTTCTACTCCTGCTAGAGGGCTTTAGGTCTTGAGCCATTAACATGTTTCCTTACATCTAAGGAAGACGAGTTCTTAGCCAATTAGAAGAAGTTTTGTGTCATACTCCAGGGTCATAAGGCAATTTCAACGTAAATAATATCCACAAGAAGGTCAATGCCACATATTGTGTTGGAACCCTATTTAATACAGCATGGCAAACTGATAAAAAGTAGAGATACATAACTCGAGATTTAGTAAACTATAAGAAGGAGCATGCGTTGAGTATCATACATGAAATCCAACTGAATTAACTTACATGTGGCAATCTAATCTTTGATCTCGCATGTCACATCAGAATGTGGGGGACAACTCTCCTCCCAACCAACCCCTCGATCATCACAACTGAGAGCCCCTGAGTCGTCAATCCACTAATGTGCTAGCTCTCCTTAGCCTTGTCCTAAAATTGCCCCAACAAAATGAGATCTATTTCAGAGGTTGAAAACTGATTTCCCCGCAATTTAAAATTGTATGGATGGGGAAATGGTCTGAGAGATTTAACGAAAATACATCCAAATGGAAAAATATAGAAGGGATATTCTTACATAGAATCATATTGACAGAGAATTGTATAAAATAGAGATTGAAGTACTTACCATCGAGAGATCAAACAATGTTGATATTTTGTTTTATGAGTGCAGGTAATTCTCGACCACTTTCTGCACCCCATAACACACCGTTCAACAAGATGATGTATCGATTTATCATGAGAGAGAGTTAGAATTATGTAGATGCACAAATGTTGCAATATAATCAATGTATTACCACACATTGACTATAAATTTTTAAGACTTGGTTCAGATCTAACAGTGAAGTATTACCATGTTTGGCTTCACATTCCAAAAATGCTTATATAGACTCATCTGAAGTGATTATATTACTTCATATCCATAAAGACCATTCATCTTGAAGCCTTCAAACCAATACTTAAAAGTCAGACATTGGCACCATAGCTCGGTTATCGATTCACTAATGTTAAGCCATGAAACCCTTGTTAATTGTGAAGAGAGCAAGATTATCCTTAACCCAAATTTTTCCAATATGTGAAATGAATTCGTGAAACATTATTATATCTAGGCATGAATTGTGAAAGAGAAAACACTAGATCCAAGAATAAAACCATTGCTGCAAGTTAGAAAAAATAGTGAACTTGAAAAGCATTGATTTGATTTAGCAAGGCAAAAATGTGCTAGATCTATGCATAAGTCGATTTTAGATTTTGAAAGCTGTGAGGTAGACCTGCATAAATGGTGTTAAATCTGGCAGAAAACATTCAGATCTAACCCCTTAAAGAGCAGATTGTTTAGAATAGGACCAAACAAAGAGTGGGACATGCACAAATAAAATCCAAGTTTGTCGCAAATGGTGAAACATAATAGATTTGGATGCAAAAATTCACTTCGCTTGGATCAAGAATAATCGATCCAATCATATTTGATCTGATTACATTTCCATTGATTTTGGTTCTTAACAATGTTTTGGGGATAGATGCTACAAATCACCTCTTCTATATGTTTTTACATTTTTTATTTTATTTTATTATTATGAGGAATCTAATCTACTTGGGCATGAAGGCACCAGAGATTATAGAGATAGATCCAAAATTGGATCCAACTAATGCAATGACATAATAAAAAGAATTAATAGCTTCAAATTCTTAACGAAAAATGCAAAATATATTTACTTATCTAATTTAATTTGGAAATGCCCATAGGCCTTAAGAGTTGAAACCTCGCTTTGATACCATATATCAAAACCCTATTTAATACATCATGAAAATTTGATAAAAGGTAGACATACATAACTCAAGATTTAATAAACTATAAGGAGCATGCGTTGAGTAACATACCTGAAATCCAAGTGAATCAACTTACCTATGGAAAATTGATCTTTGATCTCGCATGCCACATCAAAATGTGGGGGACAACTCTCCTCCCAACCAACCCCTCGGTCATCATTGAGAGCCCTCAAACACTCAATCCACTATTATGCGAGCTCTCCTTAACCTTGTCCTCAAATTGCCCCAACAAAATGAGATGCCCCTTCCCCCTTCTTCTCTATCCTTATACAGATTCCACCATGGTAAAGAACCCAATCCCTATGATCCATTATTTAATTATTTATTGTATTTTAAGGTTTCTCCATAAATAATTGTTACTTATTTTACCATTTTATTTTATTATCCAATTATTTATTTTTAAGTATTTATTATGATCCCTATATAATAATTATTTTACTTCTTTATTATTATTATTATTATTTATAAGATATTTAGATAAGGGGTGCGGAGGCTCTGCAACTAAGGTTCCCCTAGCTGCATCCTTTGTCGCAGACGTCTATGAGCTTGTGGGTGCTCCTCTTCCAACCGACGCGTCTCCCATTGCCCTTTTCCCTCATGGGATCGGTTGTTTAGTGAGAGGTTCTCTTATGTTGATGGTCGCGCTCTCTCTTGTGTGGATTTGGTTTTCTATGCTTATTCCAGTGTGATGCTTAGTGGCCGCGCTCTCCCTTGTGTGGATAAGGTTTTCCTTGCTTATTTCGGTGTGGTGTTTTTGGATTTGGGTGTGTCGTCCATGATCATGTGCCTTGCGGTGGTTTTCTCTTGTTTATGCTACAGATCTGGACCTTTGTTGTTTGATCTATTGAATGTGGGGTTCCGATCTTTTGTTGCTGCAACCATTAGCATGTGCAAAGGTTTTTATGAGGCTTCTTTGTGGATGGATCTAATTGATCCATCCCTGTTGGTTCGTTCATGGCTTGATGCAATGTCAGGGTTTTCCCAGAGGCCTTGGTGGCTAGGGGGTCTCTGCGCTCCTCTTAGGCTCTGGTTTTTTGTAGAGTGGATGTTGGGGTTGTTGCTTCATTTTTTGTGGTTGGGTCAGATCTTTGAGGTCTTTTCTGTTTGGATGTGTAGTGTTGATTTGGTCCCTTGGTCAACACTTTGAGGTCCTTTTTGGGCGTGCAATTTTTTGCTTCTTCTCTTTCGTGGTTGCAGGACCCCTTGTTTTGTTGTCTCTCCAATTCCGGATCTTGAGGGGTTTATTTGTTGCTCTGGCATGGTCTGTTTGGGATTTCTCTTGGTCTGCCTCTGCAGCTTCTTCTTGACTGAGTTTTGTGGATTTTTTTCCTGAAGATTTCAATTGCACTGGGGTTGATTTTAGAAGGTCATTTTTGTTGTGCCTTTCGTTCTCTTGGGTTGAAAGGATTTTCAGACCAAATGCATGCTTTTTGCATGCGTTATTCAAAATGTAATTTTTATTTTTTTTAATAAAAGTTATTATTTTTTCCTTTGGAAAAAAAATAAAAATTAATTATTTATAATAATATAAAGCATGACATAAACTATCAAAATAAAATCATATACCTTCAAATAACATTTAACTTTAATCTCACATATTCCTAATTATAATTTAACCTTTTATCTAAAAAAAAAATCAAATAATTTGTTATACTTTCACAAAAGAAAAATTAAAAACAAAACGATCTTGAAAGCTAAACGATAAACATTGATAAAGAATATGACCAACGAATTTGGAAAACGATAAACATTGATAAGGAATATGACCAGCGAATTTGCTGAAAGAAGAAGAAAACCCGTTTGACCTCCTTTACACACAAGAAATTCGAAGGTTGTCCAACTTTGTAGTGGTTTGTTGTAGATGGTACGCTTAGGTATAGTGATAGTGGTTTGTTGTAGATGGCACCCTTTTTAAAATGTGGTAAATAATTTTGATGGTACTTGCAAAGCTTAGAAATGAATAGTATCTTCTTGTCTAGTGGTTAGTACGACACGACGTGACACGAGAGAACGCAATTTCAATTTAATATGCAATGACAAGTAAGTAGCTATGGCCCATTGTCTCTTCTTGCCCATCACTTGTATTTTAAAAACACCATCTTCCATCACATGGGATTCTCCTTTCTTTACTTCATGTGAACTCCAGTTAGCAAAACCCATCATATCACATCATGATGAAAGTGGTGTTGTGAGATTTTTATCTCGGTGGGTATTATTACCCCTCGCTAGTTGGTAAAACGCACCTTTTTTGGGGGGGCGGTAAAACTCATTCAACGTTTAAATCATGGTTTTGTGGTTGAGTATTTTGTTCACACGTAATAGATGTTAATTTTTTCATGTTAATTTAATTTAAAACAATTAAATATACAAATATCTAATGGTTTTGAGGTTGAGTATATTGTTCATACATAATTGATGTTAAAATTTTCATGTTAATTTAATTTAAAATAATTAAATATAACATGTCAGTTTGATAATGATAAAACAAAAAAAAATTAATTAATTTTTTTTTTGTTTTTTGTGTGTGAATGTAAAGGCATAGAAGTATGTAGTCTTATTGGAATAACTTGTCACACTTTTCAATGGGTGTGTTATTGTAAGGATATAAATATGATGATGGAGTCATTGCTTAAATGTTTTTTAAGGAGGTTAAATGGAAGGATGAATTTAATCTTTCAAATTCATAAAGAGATGATTTTTTTTTAGATAAAAAGAAAGGAAAGAAAAATGAATCTTATAATTTAGTTTTTAAAAGAAAAGTGGTTTATTTAACTAACCTAATGGAAGTAAAGCAATATATGACATTTTTATTATTGTTTTTTTAATTATGGGAATCAGTAATTGGTAGGTTTGATTCGGGCTAGGCTTGAAATCAAACTTATTGGCTACCATTATAACCCAAGAGTATATCTCACAGCCCGCAAGCCAAATATATCAATAACTTGTGACTTAGCAAGGGTCGAGGCATCTCGAGGCACACCACACCGAGGTGTGAACATTTATCCTAAGGGTCGTAAACTTCAAATTAATGGATCGAAAAGTTTAAAAAGCAAATGACTAATTGGTAAAAGGCACCCTCTTTGGTAAAAAAACATTAAACTTTTAAACCACAAGTTTAAAGTTCAAATATCTCATAAACACAAAGTTGAGGTTAAAAATTTCCAAAAAAAATAAAAAACAACTACATATAAACAAATATTATAAATCTAATATTTCTATAAAAAAAACTGTATATGTTGAGTCGACAGTTGAAAAAAAAGAAGAATTTTTAATGTGAACGTAGAAGCATTAAGCATGTAATTTCATTCAAAGAACTTGAGTGTGTTATTGTAAGGACATAGACATGATGATGCAGTCGTCGTTTAAATGTTTTTTTGGGGGGTCAAAATGTAGGATGAACCAGTGATACAGATCCAAAAAGAGAAGCAATCCCTTTGGGAGATCAAAAGGTAAGATGAACCCAACAATTCAATGCTAAAACCAAAGGTGGATAGTTTGACTAATCCAGTGGAAGTAAGGCAATGGATGTTTTCTTGTTATCACGAGCTTCAAATCAATGGACAAAATGGTAAAATAATTGAAAGAGAAGAAAGGAAATTGTTAATGTAAAATTTAGACTCAAAAGTATGAGATAGACATACATATTGTAAAATAGTCAGAACAAAGAATGATCTTAGATAAACTATATAGGTAAGTAGCAATCTAAATTCAAACACACACCTAAAAAAAAAACCTTGGTTGATGGAGTCATTAGTGAATATCAAACCCAAAACCAAAACCAAGTCATCAAATGTGTCTCTTTTATTCAAGGGAAAAAATTCTCAATAATTCTATTTACCAAAAAAATAATTACTATAAATTGTATATCTATTGGTATAATGTTACGTTGTTAAACATTAGAATAGGGCATGTGTTATTGTAAGACATTTTATATGCATTGTGATGTTATCCCTTATCCTAATCATTCTACTATATTCGATGACATGTAAATGTCAAGATGTTCAAATTATCATATATATACATGTCAAAACGTTCAAAATAATCACACCAAATGTAGGGTCTCTGTCCCCACAGAGCCTTATAAAACACAAGTTAAAAAAAAAAACTAGCGATTAGATAAATGTTATTCTGTACAAATTAATCTTCAGCATTTAACCAACAGAAATTAAGTTTATTAACATCGTGAAAATAAATTACATAACCATCACATAACACAGCATAATCACTAAATACATACCTCTGTCCGATGCTAATTCTCCAAACTTTGTCTGTCCTCGTTGCTGCTTTGCCCAAACTCTGCCCAAAAACGAATCTTCCTCCCTGTCGGCTAGGAACAGAGCCTGTCCTACTCCCTAGCTCCAGGATTCTGTGAGGATTCCTGGCCCCCGAGCCCAAAACTCCTAGCAACCTGGTGCACCCCTGTAACAATCCACCCAAACTCCAAACCAGAAAAATACCCCCCAAACAGAAAATACAATCCTCAATAGAAAATACAATCCATGCTCTCCAAATGCTCCCTTTCCCCTCCAAAAGTCCCTTTGTGAATGCCTCTGCCCCCTCATATCCCCTTCCATTCACCGCCTCCTACCTTCCTTTAATGCCACCTACCTTATCCCTCCATTTAATACCTTATCCCTCCATTCAATACCTTGTCCCTCCATTCAATGCCCTTTCCCTTCATACGTAAAGTTTTCTAATAATAATAAAAAAGTTATTAAGTCTTTAATTTGTTATCCAAACATTAAATGTGTTAATTAATCAATTAATTAATTAATCAACATATATTAAACAATAACTAATTAATTATTATTATTAATAAATAATCATCATTTAACTAATACACATTAGGTCAGTTAATTATTTAGTTAATTATACTTGATAAACCTTAAGCAACTATTTAACTAGGGTTGTTACACCAAAAACATGTGATGGGTGTAACTTTAGATAAAGTCATCACAAAACTAGTATGCATTTGCAAGTGGTTTAGAGCAATCTCAATGTTGATAGGTGGTAATTACATATATCATTCATGAGAGAGACACATCAATGTCTATACTCCCCCCATCCTCTGGCTTTAAATCTCATCTTTAATCTTATATATCCCCGTCCACCATCACCTTTCATCATTATTGTTAAACACAAACTCACCATCACTTAATCTAAATCTCATCTTTAATCTTTTATATCCTCATCCACCATCACCTTCCATCGTTATTGTTACACACAAACTCACCATCACTTAATTGTTTTTTTATTTTCCCTCTTCTTTCTCTCTCTCTCTCACACATATATGATGATGATGGAATATTCTACATTAACCTCCAAAATGGTGGGCAATTGTCTAAAAAGGCTCATGAGGCATTTACAAAGGAACTTTTTGTTTGAAATAAATAGAACACACAAGTCATGATGGGTAAAACCCATATTGTCACTGGATTATGCACACAATAGATCTTATCCCTACTCCCCTAGTTGGTAAATCTCTCCTTTCTATTCCTTGATCTCATTAAAGAGATTGATTAGGGAATATTCATGTCCTAAGAAAAATGAGAACTTGATTAAGCTTACAAAGCCATCAATAATGAATCATGGCAGTGGCATTTACTTGCCTAATGTGAAAGACATTGACGCCCTTAAATATTTGTGTTGAACTTAGTGGCAACAATAACAACATTGTTAATACAAATTAAGGATAATTTTAAGGATCCATACTTATCTTAAAGTGTAAAAATCTCAGCGAATCTTATTAATTCTTAAATTTCAACCATAAAATATTTGGCGATATTTTTGTAAAAGTATTCAAATTTCTAAAGATTTTATATAGTTTTTAGAAAATTTCGGCAATTTTTAGAGTAAAATATTTTTATCCTATATAATTTGGGCTAGTCATTTTAGAAAAAATGGAAATTGGCGAATCTTTTTTTGGAGAAAACCATGGAAAATTAACCCATGGTGAAATTTAGCCCCTAAAATTTTCCTTGATGCAAATGCAAGGTGGTTTTTGGCCTCTTACCTAAAGAAAAATTTGAGTTTTGAGATCTATGTCCTCATCGTTAATTCTCAGTGAACTTGAGTAAACTCGAGTCTATGTCACCATCAATTGGGAACATGAAGGGAAAATATTAAGGGGTTTGTTTGTTAGTTATCTAAGTTTGGTTTTATAATCAATTCGAATGGATTTTGTATTTTGGGATTTGCAAGTTATGATTATATTAGAATTTTATATCAATGTTTTACATTTCCTAATGATTAAATAGGTTATAATTTTTCTTTTTCCTTTTAATTTAACTTTACATTTGTTTTATCAAACTAGAAGGGAATTGAATTGTGTTTATTGTGTCATTTTGTTAAAGGAAACTTAAAGTTGAAATCCATAATGATGGGTTGTTGTTTTAATATTTGGAGGCTCATTTAAGGAGGAAGAACATAATTATTAGCTCGATGACAACTATCACTGCAATACTAGAACTCTGACCTTAAGAACCTGTATTTTTGTGTTAAAACCCTCAAATCAAAAAGTGGTGCTACCAATAGCACACTTTTTTTTCTAGGTTAAAATTACAACCTTTTGCAACCATGACCTTAAAAACCCAAAATGCTACCAAAAAACCTTTAAATAAACCCCTAAATTGAAAAGTGAAAAGTGTTGCTAATGGTAGCACTCTTTGTTTTTTTTTTT
>JZKD02S2227007.1:10496-23285 GCA_000966675.3 Picea glauca
ACTAGTAGCACACCCTTTTTGGGGGGAGGGGGGGTTAAAACTACAACATTTTTAAAACCATGACCTAAAAAATAATATTGTTGCAAACAAAACCTTAAAACTAACACTCTTTTAAGATTAATTCATCACTCCAAACAAATTTTTTTAGGGTTGAATTTTTAATATTTTTAAATTTATTTTGGTGTAGTAAAACCACCAATACCATTATGTATTTTTTCAAATGCCTTTTCAACAACATGTCAACCAAACTATACACACTACCATGACTATATCACCTCATAGTTTAAAATTCAACATTATTTACAAATATTTTATTTACTTGTTAATAAAAAATAAATACAAATCACATTGAAGACAACACAAATTATTTCATAATAAATATCGTTGCATTATTATATTCAAATCATATAAGATAAGAAATCTCATTACATTATTCATAGTCAAATCATATAAGCTATTAAACATAGAGATGATTCATGACTTCATGGAAAACCATACATACGTTCAAACACTCATTTATAAGTACCATCCAAACATCGTATTAACCAAAAATATATAAAATGTTTAAGATAATCATTAAAGCTCATCTAGGGATTTTGATACACCATCAAAACATGTATTATCTTTTGATAAATGATTGGATGAAGGTATAGATGACTCATATTCCTCTCTATTATTAATTAGTGCACAATATGAGTCTTCATGTGTGCCCAACATTTCAAATGTTAGAAGCCTTATGGATCTTCAACAAGGTTCTCTAAACTCCCATCTTTCAACTATTTTTTATGTCACCAAACTCTTGATATTCTAAATAGTCCTATAGTGAAGAATACCTCTCTTTGTGAAATGGGAGTCATAAACAAGATGTCAACATCTTCTAATTTTAAGGTGTTAATGCGTTAACAATTTCTATTTTGACCCTTTCTTTTTCTCTTTATGTAAATTTGTTTCTTGCCTACCATCTATATCTTGTAAACAACATTAAATGGGTGTGTATATGTTGTTTACCATTGTACTTCAATTTCTATAACTTATCCATTCTATTTATTGACCTTCATAAATTTTTCAATGTAGAGTGCATAACCACATGGATATTCAATGGATAAAATCCTACAACCCTTTTAATATCATGTATTGAGCCCTTATAAATATCTTACATGGATTCATGCTATGCACATGATCTTCTAGACCCAATGCACATTTATTTTACCTCTAGTCATGAAGATTTGATAACACCTTGAGATTCATGTTATTCAACAATGATGTTTTCCTCATGTTCATCTAGTGTATTATGTGGCAATTTAAACGGAGTCTTCAAAAATATATCTCCAAATTTTGTTGAGCTTGAAATGATGCCACTTTGAACATGGAAAAAAGGCTCCCACCACACATAATCAACAACATCGAAGTATCCATATGTATCTTTAATAGACTTTTTATTTCCTCTGAGCATTCTTAATAATGTACATCTATGTTATGTCTTCATGTATTATGGATTTTAACAACTGATTGCAATAATAATAACTTCATTGCATACACTTGAAAGTCTAGAATGAACTTAAAAAATGCCAAACATTATGAAAACCCCTGTTTTTTGTTTGGTTGAGTACCTCTTACCCCCATATAAGTGTTTTTCCATCAATCTTATTTATACAGATTTGATGTTGACTTTGATGCATACATTTGATAATTTGGAATAAACTTAAAAAATGCCAAACCTAATGAAGGCCCCCATTTTGGACTAGTTGAGTGTTGTTTTCCCCATATAAGTCTTTTGCGATCAATCTTTTTGATACAGATTCAATGTTGGAAGATAATGGAATTAAGTTGTTCAATGCACTTTTATTCACCATGTGATCCCTAAATAAATCTTCACATGTCAACAATTTCTTTCAAGGTGTGAAAAATAGGCTCTAGACAATATGATTTCTTAATAGCTTCAATCAATAACAACAAGCTCCTAACATTATTCCTGCTCAATGTCACTGCAAAACGACTAAAAATTTGATCAATTTCATCATATGTGTGCAAGCAATAAGGAAACCAACTTTTACCTTTTGAAAAATTCTTGGTTCAACATATATGCTTAGATATCCAAACACAACCTGATTTTTATTTTCACTGCTAGAGTTGTCGAATTGTAGCTACAAAACCTAAGGAAGATTCTTTGACCAACAAGTAAGAACATGATGAATTATGGTGATGGTCAAATTTGCATCATTGTGGATATTTGGAGTTGTGAAGTAAATCCCTAGAGACATTTGACCAATAAAACCCATATAACCAACCAAGTGAAAGTGAATAAAAATTTTCTCCTTTAAATTCTTTGATGCACAAATAAAATGTGGCAAAAGTTTATTTTTTTAATCCTTGTCATCAATTATCAAACCTAGATACTTATTAGAGCATCATAACACTTCATTTGATGTGTGTACAAACTTTGTCATTTATTTGATTGTTGGTTGAGATGTTCTTGAAGTGATTTAATAATGTAATATGCAAATAATATAAAATGAAAACATTGATAATAAGTTGTCATAATTGATAACCATCCAATTATAAAAAAATAGTTATGTAGAGAAATACCTCTTTCTACCTCTTTTGTTTTATCCATTCTTTCCTTTAGAGAAGCACATGCACTACAAATCCCTATCCTTGACTTCTTAGAAATGTGGACAATGCTAAAATATTTTTTTCCATACTCTTGTGAAATATGCATATGTAATGAGCTTACCCTTTCCTTTAGCAACTTCAACATATCTTTGTATAAGTTGTAGATTTCTTGCCTCGTGAAATTATCTAGAGTATACACCATGTCTCTATTTGGCATGCACTCTCCATGCTTGGAAAATATGTCATGAATTTGTGACATTGTAGTGTTTGTCAATGACCCATTGTCTTATTGATGGTGTACTTTTGAATGGAAGTAGCATCTTCTTCTAGTCGTGTTTGAATTCTTGATAGAAAAAGATTACCAATTGAGTGAATTATTTGCAATGTCTTTCTATATAATAACACATTTGCAAGAGATAAACATAACATACCAATGTAGATATCACACATCCCACTAAATATGCCTCTTCACTTTCATTGGAGGTATTTGCACAATATTCCTTGGTAGTAAAAGAAGATGTACACCAACTAGAAATTGATGCTTCTAAAATGGAAATTTCTCTATCAGATGAACCCACGATTTCTCAAACTTAAAAATAACAATGGTACAACTATCCACCCTCTCATAAATGAATGTAAAACTTAGAGAATGAAATTTTGCCTCTAAACCTTCCCCCCCCCCACAATAAAAAAAAAAAAATTTTTTCAATATTAATTATATAAATTACATTTATTAGTTTATATTTAAGTTTATAATATTTATATTCAATATTTTAAGATGTTTCTAATAAATAATGTTATTACTCTTTTTATTTCTTATGCATTTGGTAATTAATTCTATTAATTTTATTTTTATGTATCCTACATTGTCTAAAAATAACAATGTTAGTCATAACCTTTGTTTTTTTTTAAGGAAAAAAACGTAGCTTTTATTAAGAAGAAACAAGTTACATTTTGTATGTGTTGAAAGCACCAAAAGATAAGGCCACATGATCTTTACTGGTCCTTGGTAAGTTCTACGTAAATATTATGACATCCTCTATATACTAGTATATGAAACCATCATGAGGTCTTGCATCACATCAAAATAACCATAAGTTGATCATACTATGGGTGAAAAATGTCAAAAAAGGATAAAAGACAACATAGAGTACCTTACATAGAACTGTAAAATAGGTATGTATCAACCTTAAAGGAGAAAAACTAGAATTTTGAGGTAAGGATCCTCCATCCTTAAACATGGTTAAAACCATAATGCCCTCATCAAGATGGGTGCGTTGATTAGACAATGTGTCAAACTTTGTTTTTGTTATTTGAAAATATGTTGAAAAGTGATAGAAAAAATTGGATCCTTTTGTAATGTTGCATGATTCATAATAGGAGGTAGGAAGATGCTATGCAAACCAAATCTTCCAATCAACTAGTTAATACAAAATTTTGAGTCTCCATGCACTTCTTAAGAAGTGATGCCTTTTATCAAAGCTATTATGAGGAGGTCACTAAAGCTCCAAGCTCATCCCAATTGTTGGAGCCCCTTCCCAAATCCAATTTGAAAGTGTAATAATGTTACTCTAAGAGGTAGAGGGTACCTTCGGCTCCACAAGTCCCTAGGTAGGGGGTTTGATCTCCATGTTCTACTTCCCTCTATCAACTATGATATCTTTCAAGAGGTGTCGAAGTTGTTGTTATTACCAAGTTGGTTGATCAATTCAGACCCAGACTGCTCACACACTCTTGTCAAGTTGTCACTCCCAGAGAGTTCTTTATATGGAATCGACGAGGGTCTCTGCCATCAATCATTCATACCATTCTTGTATTTTTATGACCAATAAGTATTTCACAACTATTGTATCAATGGGATCAATCAGTTCAATGCTCTTGTCATCATATTTTCTTTAAGCTCTCATGTGTGTGTCTGTGAAAATATGTCTCTCTTGGATGCCTTCGACCGCTGCAAAATTTTCATGTTTGATGCTCATCATGGATGCTCTGCTCCATCAACTGCTATAAAATTTTGCTCCATCAATGTTCTATGTTTGTAGGATCATTTAGAATTCTTCTCTATTGTTGGTTATGTTTCTATCTCCGTTTTCAATCTTTGGAGTCTGCATTTTACAGTATATGAAGGAAAATATCTAACTCTACTCGACTTATAACTACAACTTAAAAATACTATTTTCTTTTGCCAGTATCGGGCTTTTACAGACTCAAAAAAATGTTGTCGACTAAGAATCGACTCATGTCGGCAAGAAGTTGATCTCGTCAGCTAGATACCGACTTGCTTTACAATGGTGGAGGGGATCACATGCCTTCGAAGAAGACTCATGTTTAACCCACTCCTTTCTTCTTCGACTCGGATTTTTCAATACATTTTGAAATTAACGCAATCGACAACACATTGTTTTTTCTTTTTCGACTAACTAAATTGTGTACTTGACTGTAAAATCCACTCGACTGTCTTTCTTGTAACTTATACAGATTTCCATGACTTTGATTTTCACTTATGAAGTTATAAAATTTTAGACTGTAAAAGGATATTTTAACTAACTCACATACATTCAAATAAAAACCGAACACTTGTAATAGGGGGTCTTCCTTTAATCCATTGCCCCAAATAATATTGAATGTCGTCCACTGTGCAACTTGGTTGATTCTTCGTTGATGTCGATTGGCCCAAAGACATGGTTGATTTCCATCTATCACTCATCTTGAATTATGATAAGAATAGATTCGAGCTTAGCTAAAAAGTGAGACGTTGATGTTCATGTCTCTTTTGATCACATACATACACAAACCAACAATTGTTGACTTCACAATAATTATGTGCTCATGTATCTTGGTAGCTCCACATTAAAATACAAGTAGTTTTATTCAACATCTAAATCACTTTCTATCCAGTCTGTCAACTTTCCAGTTGGTTATCCAACAGACGATTCTCGCAAATTTTGAGTTCGATCTTTCTCCTTAAATTCTCACTTCATCTGTAGCTGACCCTGCCTTTGTAAGCCATTCATTGCTAGTCCAAAATAGTGGGAAATCAAGATTTTTCTATCTTCAGAGCTTCATGGACCATATGTAGGTATCCAATGAAAGAATACTTCATGTCCCATGCAATACCCCTAGGTCGATCCCCAAGTGTAAATATCAGTGTAGTTGTACTTTTCTTATAAGTTGGTGAGCTGAAGTAACAAGTTTGTTGGTGTCGTTCTACGCGCATTAAGTTAGTGCGCAAGGATCTCGCACCAAAGGAGTGCGCACAATTGTAAAATGATACATCGTGTAGTTTAATGTTTTGACGCGCACCTGTGTAAGTACACAAGAACGCTGCACTGAAAGGGGAACAACTTAATGAATGTAGTGTGCACAAGTGTTAGTGTGAAAGGATGGCGCATTGAAGGAAAAAGCGCACAAACCTAGATTCAACGCGCACTGGATTAAGTGCGCAAGTTTTGAAGGCCTGTGAAGCCTTTTGTATATAAGTCATGATGTAACACGCACCTGTGTAAGGGCGTGGGGGTGGTGCACTAAAGAAAGAGTGCGCACAACCTAGAAGTTCCACGCGCACTAATTTTAAGTGCACAAACTGTATATTTGAGATTGGTGAGCTTGATGCAAAAGATCAGTATGTTGTATTGAGATTGTAAATGTAATTAGATGATAATATATTGAAAATACATCCTTGCGGTGGACCGAACACGTAAAAGAGTTCGAGGGGCTTAAACTCCACTAGCTGAGGTCAAGGGGCCTGGGTCAAAGGGGATTAACCCAAAAAGGAATATTTTATTAATATTTCTTAAAAAGTGTAAAGTTAGGATATATTATTATATCCTAGGTCCCAAGGAGAGGACAAGTGGCTAAAGGAAGTTCTCAACATGACAAGTGTCAAGTTGGGAACATGTTGTGGACTGAAGGCAATTATCGACCTGATAGGTGTCAAGTTGGGAACATGCAGTTAAATGGTTTGGACTTAGTCCATTCAAGAATTTTGTCATCGGGGGGGGGGCAGACATTCAACCATCACAAGTTGTGAGGGAATTGATTGTTCTGTCATGACCCTACTATTTTGTCATATAACTCTTTAGTGAGTGAACTTGATGGTTGTTATTAATGGGTTGATTATTACTGTGACTCGTATGTTGAATACTGTCGTAGATACTTGTATATGGCTTAGCCTAAAGAGATAGAACCGAAGAGGCAGGTTGTCAGGCTCGTGGGATGTTGGAATGAAGAGGCAGGTTGTGAGGCCCATGGAAGATTGCATTCTATCTAGGTGAGAGAATTGTTGGGAATTATTTCCCGAGGTGCCAAAATGAAGTGACAGGGCTATGAGACTTCATGTCTGGCCTGTTGTTGAAGCCTTGGAAGGGAATTGGGGCAGATGAAGGACCGTTGAGTAGAGAAGGGGCACACTTCCTGGGGTGGGACATGCATGTGGGGAATGAGAGATTGTAGGTTGTTAGTGCAAATTGGCATCTGTGACAGAATTTCCAATAATTGAGTCAAATATGACTGAGTTACATGTGATTGAGTTCCTATTGAGTATGAGACTTTAGCCTGGTTGGGAACCCTTACCCAAGTGGAGTTTATCCCCAGCTCAGGGGTGACCCATTGTTGAGATTTATGAATAGTGTGGTCTAAGGCTGGGAGGAACATGGAAGGTCTGCCCACAGTTGGTGTCTTTTATTCAAAAGATAAGTGCCAATTGTGTGCTAAATCATGTTTGCAATTATAGTTATACAATTGTTGTCATGGTTTTATGTTGTTTATGTTGCGTGTATAATTCTATATGAATTTGTATAAATCTGTTAATAAATTGTATGTAATCACACATTGTAGAATGTATGTTTATGTTTAATTAGTGACATAGTTATGTTAGAGCAATTTCAGTGGAATTGTTGGTAAATTGGTATCAGAGCAGAAAGTTTCAAGTGACATTGCCTAGAAGGAGTCTGGGGGTGTTACAAATTGGTATCAAGGCCCAATTTTCAACACTAATCCTAGATGGGCCGAATTAACATCATGACAAAGCAGAGATTCACAGAGAATTGAATTCGAGAGTGGACAAATTTTTAGTATAGTGCATCTATGACAGAAATTAGAAGCACTTAAGTAAACTTGGGTAAAAGCCCCAATTTTTGTTGTTAAATTATGAAGAATTTGGGAAAACTCGCACCAGAAATGTCGACCAGTGGCACACACTAGAATTGTCATTACAGAGGTTGAATTTCAAGGTACTTGAGTGAAATTGAACAAATTTCATAGTTGCAGAAATTCCATGGTGGAAATTGGTTGAGAATCGAGAAAAAGCCCCAATTTCTGCATCAAAATCTATGAAAAAACTGTTAAGTGTCGAGATTTGTGTGTGCACTAAGTAGTAATGGTGCACATAAAGAGCACGGTGCACATGTGTGCACAGTAAATAGTAATGGTGCACATAAAGAGAAAGGTGCACATGTATGTGCACTAAGTAGTAATGGTGCACAAAAAGAGCAAGATGTACATGTGTGCACATTGAACATTTTGCGTTGCGTAGAAAATAAAGGTGCATAGAGTATATGCACTAAAATGTGGCACTGCACCATGTATGACATGTGGCGTGCATAGAATATAGGTGCATGATAAAGCACATCGAAAATTGGCATCATAGGGTGTGCGTTTGAAGTTGGGTGCATGGTGCAAACACATTAAAAACCCTGACGTTGTATAGTGCTATGCTTACAATGCGCGCAGAGTATTGGTGCACGACACAAAGGTTGTTTTCAATAGAGTATTGGCGCACGACAAAAATATACACACAATAGATAGTGGTGCATGGTGTATGCGCTACATTTTAGCATGGTGTATGTAAAATCAACACATACTAATAATTGAGAAGTAGTGCACGTGAAGTCAATTGGGCGGTCAATCTTCCCAAGAAATCAGAAGAAAAAATTCTGATGCTATATAAAAATAGGATTGTACATAATTTCATGGTTTTGTTAACTTGTCTAGCCTAACAAATTTTGTTGGTTGCACATTTTTCAGAGTTAACAACATTAGATTAGAGAAGGATCAACACAAGTTTAGAATCATGGAAGATGTGTAGGGGATTTTTAGTCACGAAGAAGAGATTAGAGGAATATATATCCATATGGGTAATGAAGTTACAAATTCAAATGGACATGGAGAAGTTAAGGAAGAAAGCATGAACTTAGTAGAAACCATAAAATTTTTGCAAAGGGATGTCTTGAGTCATAAAGTTCACAATGAGAGGCTTATGAAAGCCAAAGAGCAACAAGAAGACTTCAACATTAAGTTGATGTAGAGCTTGGACATAATAGAGAGGAAGATGGATAAGCAGATCGAGTCAAGTAGATCAGGAATCCATAAGTCTCATGATAAGAGGGGAAGATCAATGTGCAATAAAAGTGCTAGCAAACAACACCATCACTCTCCAAGACATTCCACTAGGAGAGCACGCAATAGTTCAAGTACTATAGTGGGGAAACCCCCCTATGGACTACACTAGGGTTCAACATGTAGGCAGAGCTAACCATCTAAAGTCTTCTACTCTTTAACAACTACCCAAAATACACCCACATTCATGCATACAAGGTAAAAAGATCCGGTAACTCTACCTTAAACTCCCCGTCCGGTGTCGATCCTTTCATGTTCGGTTGTTCCTCGACTACAAATCTCCTCCCAAGGCTGACCTGTATTAATAAACAAACAAACAAAGAACTAAGAACACACATCTTATATATGAATTAGTGGGTTAGATGTCATAATCAAATATAAATCAAACATAAAAATTGAACACGTCATATCTGGGACATAAAAAGTATTCCTTTTTATTAATCTCACAAAGTTACTTACAATGAGATCGACGACTGCTCCTCGAACCTGGTCCGGGATCCTCTTCACCAAGCTCCAACTGTGCTTCCATGTATCTTTCTTCTCTCACAATTCTCTCTAGGGAAATGGAATAAGCTTATGAATGAGGAAAAAGGCAAGAATAGGGAATTCTGGCTCAAAACTCACAATGTGGCTGCAAATTCTTGGGGCAAGGGGGGAAAGTGAAATGGGAAGAGTTTCACTGTTCTTATGATTAGCTTTGGAATGAGACCCCAACACCTCCTTTTATATGACAAAAAGGATGGTTATTCGGTTGGGTGACGGGCTATAGGCGGTGGGACAATTGGAAAACTACCCAATAGCCCGTAATCTCAATGAATTCCTTGCAACTTTTTAATTTTTACAACTCTTGTGAGTACACATGGGCTGTAATGGTGAAAATAGCATACGCACGCGAGTTGTAATGGTTCAACAAGTGTGTGTACGCGGGAAGTAATGGTGCATGGCGCGTACATCTTAAAGAATGTGGTTTTTAAGAAGAGTTTCTCAGTGATGGCTTGGCATAAATAGCAAGTAAGATGGCCTGATGTAAGGTATGCATGTATGGTGCTATTTAGGGTTATAACAGATGCCCCCTAATGTGTGAGGTCAGAAGAGCATATGATGGCTGAAATACATTACAAATCTTCACCAACATACGAAGTGAGTGAGCTTGGGACCAGAGTTCTGGAGGTGCCATCTGCAAAAATAATAATTGTCTCACCGAGGCGGGCATACCCATGCTCGGGATGCAATAAATCATGGCTGCCAATAAAATAAACTGCAAATCCATGTCATATAACTATATAAAGTGTAGCCGCGAGCAATACACAACGGATCTACATCTCAAAATCAAAGATGTACATGTATAGTATCCATCTTCAAGAAGCCAATGATGCCTGATGGCTAGAGATGAGGCCTTCAGAGCTCGAGCAACAACTTCAAGATCTTCAAAACCCGGGTAGGAGTTTAATGTTAGTGTACAAATTCACTACCCAGAGGTCTTCGATGACTCGTCGAGGAACATACAAGAGGATCTCGGTGATCAGGCAGAGAACTTCAGTGATTTCGATCAAAGACTTGATTGGACTTTCAGAATGGTCGGGCATGAGGGCAAGAGACAAACTGCAGAGAGGCTGACTCAAGTTGGGTAAAACTTCCCTTGGAAAATAACACGACAGATGATTAGACTCAGGCAACATGACTTTGACATAAGTTCATGATGCAGGAGGCAACACAAACTCTCCATGTGTTTGGAAGAATAACCAAACGGAGGAGGAAACAACTCTATGTAGCGAGAACAACTTCCTAAGGTCATATTAAATCCCAGAGCTTAATGAACAAGCAAAAGGATCTACTTTGTCCAAGGGCGACTCATTGTGTTGCCATAAAAAGAAAATAGTTTTCCCATCCTATTTTTGGGGTATATTTGATTTTTTTTGTCTTTTTCAATAATTTTGAAAAGCTTTAAAAAGAATAAAAGAATGTTATGTTACAAAGGAGGAACGAGTGTCGCAAGCATACTAGTTCCAAGCGCAAGGAACATACTAATGCTCAGAGCAAGGAGACATGTGCAGGGAAAAGACACTCGAGAAAATTCCTCCATGGGTCAAGGTGTCAAGACACAAAGGCAAAGTGCTACAAGGCTTGCGTAAAAGACATGCTTCAAAGGTTCAATTGAGAGCAACATGGAGCCGGCATTAGGCCAAAGATGCAGAAATGCAAATGTGATTAATATGACACAATGATAAATCCCTTCAATGTAATTTTAAACGAGACTAGAGAAGGTAAGCTCAATGGTTTTTCATTTTTAGAGAGTCTGAAGAAGCACAAAAGAAGACTCCACTAGGGTACCTTTTTCGAAGGTAGTCTAGTCGGTTCGAAAAAGGGGTAAACTAGCACCAAAAAGACATCTATTCAAAACCATTTTAACGAGTGTGATAAAGACAAGATCACTCAACAATATTTTCAATTTTAAGGAGTCTGAAAAGAGCTTAACTATGGACTTGCTGCCTTTTCTAGATTTAGTCTCCTTAGCCCAAAAAAGTGAAATTTGTTGAGGAGAACTCTCCCGGCGAGACAAATATCTTGAGGTGTACCTTTTTCCTCCTTAATCTACATGCCGAAAAAAGGGGTAAACTCATGCCAGTAGATGTTTTTATGAACCAATTAATGAGTGTGAAAGAAAAAGGTCACTCGACGATCTTTTCAATTGTAAGGAGTCTGAAAAGAGCTTAACTATGGACTCCATAGAGTATGTTCTTTTGGACCAGTTTAACGAGTGCGAAGGAACAAGGTCACTCGACTATCTTTTCAATTTTAGGGAGTATGAAAAGAGCTTAACTATGGACTCCATGGGGGTTCTTTTTTTCGTAAATTTAGTCCCTCATGCCCGAAAAAGGGTTAAACTTATACCTGAGAATACTCTTCTAGTGAACCAAAGTTCCTAGAGCATACCTTTGTTCGTAAAATTGACCATCCAGACCGAAAAAAGGGGTAAAATACCGCTGAATAGACGTGCCTTCAAGTTTTAGTTTGGTGAGCGTGAAGGACAACAAGATCACTCAATAATCTTTTCATGTTTATAGAGTCTGAAAAGGGCTTAAAAGAAAACTCATTTTCTGGGAGTCCTGAGGGTGAGCTCAAGAGTGATAACATATCATACGTATGAGGCTCAAACTCGTAATCAAGACAAGACTAACAAGGACTCCCAAAACTAAAGTCATTAATGATGACATGGACACCAAAATGCAATCGGGATCTACCTAGGGCATCCAAGTAGAGGTAGGCTCTACCACTAAATTACGWCACTTCTAAAGCAAYAATGATGGTTCTGTGTCACAATTCGGTGGGATTGATCCTATGGAAAARCAGAAAAGACAACTAGATGAAAAAAGTGGAGGTGGAATCCTAGCTTAAATGCAAAAATTTGGAAAAATGACTTTTACCAAAGAATCTTAAAAAGTGACCCATCTCCCMAAAAGTTTTTCAAACCAAAAGTGAAGTGTATCGTAACATCCAATGAGAAACTTCAAGAACCTTGTTGAATGATTTTCAAGCCAGAAAAAACAACAAAAGGRTTCAAAGAAATGACAAAAAGGGCCAAAAAAGTCTATAAATAGAAGCTGGYAGCTYATTATCACCATTGCAAATTGAGATTTGACCAAAAAGCCAAAAACACCCCTTTGCTAAAAGAGTTGATTTCGGGAGCTTTAGAGGATGAAACAAACTTTCGCTCRGACCAAGTAAGTACAAATCAACCCCCCCTGCATTTCAATACTTCCKTTTTTCTTTTATTTTGGT
>JZKD02S2227019.1:25577-38262 GCA_000966675.3 Picea glauca
TTTGTTGCTTGGTTGTCTCGATCTTTGTTGTGGAAGATGGTTATTTGTTGAATATCTTGATTGTTCATATCTAAATATTAAAGAACAGTTTATATCTTTGTGACCAAAATTAGAGAAGAAAAAAAATAACCATAGAAAAAACCTTTGTACCTTGAAAAATTCTGTCTTCTTTGAGGAGGTCGATTTCTTTCATGCCGATAATCTCTCTGATCTACAAGATTCGGTTCTGGTACTTTTTCTTTCATTCCTTCTTGGTGGCTGATTTTCTTTCTTTGTTTCTATAGAGCGACTGTTGTCAATGTTTGAGGATTTGACAAACTTAATAGGTTCTGTATTACTTGGATGATCACTACTTGATCCTTCTTCATACCCCAATCCAACTTTCAACTTTGGGTTTCTTTGCTGATTTAGAATGGAGGTTAATCCTTCTGATGCTTTGATACTTGATAGATTCTGATGATACAAGGCTTGAAACTTCTCCAACTCTTTCCTGGTTTTCACTACTTCTTTTTCCAGAGCTTCACATCTTGCCTTCTTTTCTGATAACTGTTGTTTCAGAATGTCTTCGATTTTATTTGCCTCTTCTAATTCCACTTTTAGTAGGGAAAAGTCTTCATCAGGTTGTTTACTATATTTCTCGAACTATATCAACAATTGTTTTTTCTTTTTGTTCTTAATTCCGAGTCTGTCAGTTTCTTCCAAAGCACTGATTAATTCAACTTCCATATCCACCACAACTTCTTCATCATCCATTTCACCTCCTGTGTGTTCATCATCAAGATCTCCCATAGCCATAAGAATAAAATCATTTAGTTTATCTTCAATAGCAGATTCATTGTCTTCATCATCTGAAGGATCATCATCATTGTTTACACAAAGACTTTTCTTCTTAAAATTATTCTCTTTAAAGAAATTTTTGTGTTTGTGTTTCTCCTCATCATCACATGTCTGATCCTCTCTTTCGTGAGGAAATTTATTTTCAAAATGACCTATCTTACCACAGTTGAAACATTTGAAAGGAAATTTACCTTTGTATTTTCCTGATCCCTTCTTCAGTCTCTTCACAAATTTTGCTTCAATTTCATCAGGCTCAGAATCCTCATTCTTGTCTGCCTTAAATGATGCTTCTCTGGAGGTGGGTTTATCTTTAACTATTCTCATTTCATATATAGTCAGTGTTCCTAGAAGTTGATCAAACTCCAAGGTTTTTAGATCATTAAGTTCTTCTATAGAAGATACCTTTGGGTTGAACCTATCTGGTAGAGATCTCAAAATTTTTTGAACTAAAGAAGGTTCCTCAATTTTTTCACCAAGTGATTTCATTTCATTTACCAGTTCTTCAACTCTCAGAAAGTATTTTCCAATAGTTTCATAGTCTTTCATCTTCAACTATTCAAACTGTACTCTATAGGTTTGAAGCTTGGAGTCCTTTACCTTCTCATTACCTTCATAACTGCTAATGAGTTTGTCCCACATTTCTTTGGCAGTTCTTAGGTGCATAACTTTTACAAATTCTTCTTCTGCAATCCCACTCAAGATACCATTCATAGCCTTAGCGTTGAAGCTAAATTCTATCTTGTCATCCTTATTAGCTAGTACAACTGGCTTTACATAACCAGTATCTACCACATCCCATACATTTGCACGTAAAGCCATTATGTAGGTTCTCATTCTAACTTTCTAGAAGGAAAAATTTGTTCCATTGAATAGAGGGGCCTTATTGGTTGAATTTTCTTCATGGCTTGACATGTTTAAGCTCTAGGATCTACCCTTAGATAAAAGGGGCCGGCTCTGATACAAATTTTTGGACAACTAAGAGGGGGGGGGGTGAATCAATTGTTACTGTGCTTAAACAATTATGCTTATTTTAAACTCTTGGCAGAACACTTAATGTCAATCAAAATAATGAAGGGAAGTAAGCAATAGAACATTTAGCATCATTCATGCATATGAAATATATAGAGACAGATATTTCCTAAGGAAACCCATAAAGGGTAAAAACCTCTTCTTGTTTATATTATAAGTAATATTTACATTTTGTACATTATCATAGTTATGAGCACCAAATCATAATGAGGCTACAACCTCTGTTTTGCAAGCTGCTACTTGTTGAGAGCACCAACTCTCTAGATTCTCTAGCACCCACTAGAAGAAAGCACAGACTCCTTGGTTTCTCTAGCACCCACTAGAAGAAAGCACCAACTCCCTAAGAGTTACACCACCAATCGGATGCTAGAACCAACTTCCAGTTACATAGGCACTGCCCTGTATATCAGAGAACCAATGTTCTCCCTTGCACCACCCTGCCACTCTGTTTTTTCTAGTTGCAACCAGATGGAAGCTACAAATCCCTATGTTCAAGCACCCACTTGAACCTCTGAGAAAATTAGTCCTCCCTAACACCTCCCAACCACCCTTAAATATAAAGTTTTCTATATATAAGTTTATCACAGTGATACAATATTTATCAAAGGCTTACCGGTCTTATCACTATTCTGCTACACTACTCTACTCTATCTGCATCAGTGTCTTCCTACACACTCCCCTTACGCTTTATGTTCTTCTACCTTTTATGCTCTGTGCACCATGTCCCTTCAATGCACCATTCATATTATATGAATTTTGGTTGTTGTACTTTGCCTCCTTCTACGCTCATAAATCCCTCTCAACAGCAACCCCCATCTCTTCTTTGTTCTGCATTCTTATAGTCTCTATGCACCTTGTGCATACCATATGTGTAATGCTTCTGCATTCTATTCATGTCAAGTGCTCTGCCTGATCATCATTACAACTCTTCAGCTTCCCTGGTTGTTAAACCCATGTGTCCATCATCACTGGGTGTTATGCTGAGATTCCTTAGCCTTTCTACCAGTCGAGACTCTTCGTCTTCTTTGTCATAGTCGAGCTCATCCTCTCTGTTGCAGTTACAGGCTTCAATGCTCTTCCATCTATCAATCACCTCCTGAACATCCTTCATTCCACTAGCAGATGCCTTGAGACTCTTCATCTTATCTGGTGATCACCCTGAAGTCTCTTCCAGTCCTTTGGCAAACAAAATCAGTTGTTTCTAGCAGTTACATTGTGAACCTCCAAAAACCGCATCAACAACTAAATTGCCACTAATCGATTAACTGTGAAGAGAAACAGTAGCCCTTTGATCATATTCCTGATTAACCTGCACCGTTGGATTATAAATGATGGGTATCGCACTTATTTCTCCATTTCACAATTCGACATTTCATCATTTCGACATTCCTTTGGTGAAGAGTTATCTTGACGCTCCATGTCGCGATCTCCGAAATGGATTTTAGTTGTTAGCGCCTTTCACAATTTCACATTTCGGCACTTCGAGACTCCTATGATGAAGAGTCTCTACCCTTGACTCCTCCAACTCCTAGTATCTAAAACTCCACTTGATGTGCCTATTTCGGGATTTTTTCCATTTCGCATTTCGACACTTCGGGACTCCTGTGATGAAGAGTCTTGACTCATGACTCCTCCAACTCTTGGTATCCAAAACTCCGGTTGATGTGCCTATTTCAGGATTTTCGTCATTTCACATTTTGACACTTCGGGAATCCTGTGATGAAGAGTCTTGACTCTTGACTCGTCCAAATCCCGATATTTGAAACTCCAGTTGGTGTGCCTGTTTCAGGATTTTGGCATTTCACATTTCGACACTTCAGGACTCCTCTGATGAAGAGTCTTCACTCTTGACTCCTCCAAATCTTGGTATCTGAAACTCTGTTTGATGTGCCTGTTTCGAGATTTTGGTATTTTGCATTTCAGCACTTCGGGACTCCTGTGATGAAGAGTCTTGACTCTTGAATCCTCCAACTCCTGGTATCTGAAACTCTGAAATGGAGTCTTTGTTTTTGATACCCGAAATGGAATTTAGCTTCTGATCTTGTCATGTGATCATCGTTGTGCTGTTGGTCGTAATATTTTTCATCAATGACAAACACACATACTCTGCACTCTGCATGCACCTCTTCACTCTCTCTTCTGGTCTTCACGAGCTTGCTCTGTTGTGTCTTCACAAAATACTTCTGGTCCTTGCCTGTCACATTATACCTATACTCAAGCCATCATTGTTGTTGTACTTGCCATCAATGACAAGCATACGTTGCTTGTAAAACATGCCAACACCATTTCCTAGGGATAACTAAGGAGGCAATGTTTTGAGTCCCTTAGGTTTTGGACATGGTGTACCGAGAGATATATGTTTGACAACATCCACTTGCATAGACAGAGGCATGCCTCACCACCATAGATCTTAGGTTCATCATGAGGGTATTGACCACATCACCTGGATTCTGAAATAGATTGGGTCTTTCTCCATGATGTACAAGCCAAGTATCATGTTAAGTGTCATTTCAATATTTGAGGCATTTGAGTTTGTTGCATTTGCAACTGCTTTTGATTATGTAACGTCTGTTTGAAAATTATGCTATTTTCCCCATTTCATCTTGGTGGTTGATATTGCGCCCTAGTAAGTGGCCACCCTTAGGGATATGTTTTCTACTGAGAGGTCCCTTTGATAGGCCATCATACCATTCATGACCATACTTTCCACTTTCAACACTTCATCCTCTCATCTCCTTATATTTTGGGATTTTTGGGTGTACTAACCCAAGAAGGGATTGTCCCTCTTTTCATGGGAAGAAGGGGTTGAAGGCCCAGAGGGAATGTAGTTGGAAAAATATAAAATTCATATTATTAACCTTCAATATTCTCTCCCAAAGAGGTATAGAGAACAATTAAATGATTCTCTTAAAAAATCAAAGACCTGCAAAAGAAAAAATCACACTATATAAATGTCCCATTTATTGAGATGTGTACACGTATGTGGTGTCCCTTTCTTTCCATGCATATGAAACTCTGTGTACCTCTACCTTCAAGTGACTCTGTGGTACTTATCTCCATGATAATTTATTAACTCGTAGGTATTACCCAATGTTTGGACCTTAATTAGTTAATGGTAATAAATGGGCTTGGAAAAAGGATGCNTGTCATCCTTATTAGCTAGTACAACTGGCTTTACATAACCAGTATCTACCACATCCCAGACATCTGCACCTAAAGCCATTATGTAGGTTCTCATTCTAACTTTCTAGAAGGAAAAATTTGTTCCATTGAATAGAGGGGCCTTATTGGTTGAATTTCCTTCATGGCTTGACATGTTTAAGCTCTAGGATCTACCCTTAGATAAAAGGGGTCGGCTCTGATAAAAAATTTTGGACAACTAAGAGGGGGGGGGGTGAATCAATTGTTACTGTGCTTAAACAATTATGCTTATTTTAAAATCTTGGCAGAACACTTAATGTCAATCAAAATAATGCAGGGAAGTAAGCAATAGAACATTCAACATCATTCATGCATATGAAATATACAGAGACAGATATTTCCTAAGGAAACCCATAAAGGGTAAAAACCTCTTCTTGTTTATATGATAAGTAATATTTACATTTTGTACATTATCATAGTTATGAGCACCAAATCATAATGAGGCTACAACCTCTGTTTTGCAAGATGCTACTTGTTGAGAGCACCAACTCTCTAGATTCTCTAGCACCCACTAGAAGGAAGCACCGACTCCCTGGTTTCTCTAGCACCCACTAGAAGAAAGCACCAACTCCCTAAGAGTTCCAGCACCAATCGGATGGAAGAACCAACTTCCAGTTACATAGGAACTTCCCTGTATATCAGAGAACCAATGTTCTCCCTTGCACCACCCTGCCACCCTATTTTTTCTGGTTGCAACCAGATGGAAGCTACAAATCCCTGTGTTCAAGCACCCACTTGAACCTCTGAGAAAAGTAGTCCTCCCTAACACCTCCCAACCACCCTTAAATATAAATTTTTCTATATATAAGTTTATCACAGTGATACAATATTTATCAAAGGCTTACCGGTCTTATCACTATTCTGCTACACTACTCTACTCTACCTGCATCAGTGTCTTCCTACACACTCCCCTTACGCTTTATGTTCTTCTACCTTTTATGCTCTGTGCACCATGTCCCTTCAATGCACCATTCATATTATATGAATTTCGGTTGTTGTACTCTGCCTCCTTCTACACTCATAAATCCCTCTCAACAGCAACCCCCATCTCTTCTTTGTTCTGCATTCTTATAGTCTCTATGCACCTTGTGCATACCATATGTGTAATGCTTCTGCATTCTATTCATGTCAAGTGCTCTGCCTGATCATCATTGCAACTCTTCAGCTTCCCTGGTTGTTAAACCCATGTGTCCATCATCACTGGGTGTTATGCTGAGATTCCTTAGCCTTTCTACCAGTCGAGACTCTTCGTCTTCTCTATCATAGTCGAGCTCATCCTCTCTGTTGCAGTTACAGGCTTCAATGCTCTTCCATCTATCAATCACCTCCTGAACATCCTTAATTCCACTAGAAGATGCCTTGAGTCTCTTCATCTTCTCTAGCGATCACCCTGAAGTCTCTTCCAGTCCTTTGGCAAACAAAATCAGTTGTTTCTAGCAGTTACATTGTGAACCTCCAAAAACCGCATCAGCAACTAAATCGCCACTGATCGATTAACTGTGAAGAGAAACAATAGCCCTTTGATCATATTCTTGATTAACCTGCACCGTTGGATTATAAATGATGGGTATCGCGCTTATTTCTCCATTTCACAATTCGACATTTCATCATTTCAACATTCCTGTGGTGAAGAGTTATCTTGACGCTCCATGTCGCGATCTCCGAAATGGATTTTAGTTGTTAGCACCTTTCACAATTTCACATTTCGGCACTTCGAGACTCCTGTGATGAAGAGTCTCTACTCTTGACTCCTCCAACTCCCGGTATCTAAAACTCCACTTGATGTGCCTATTTTGGGATTTTTTCCATTTCGCATTTCGACACTTCGGGACTCCTGTGATGAAGAGTCTTGACTCTTGACTCCTCCAACTCTTGGTATCCAAAACTCCGGTTGATGTGCCTGTTTCAGGATTTTCATCATTTCGCATTTTGACACTTTGGGACTCCTGTGATGAAGAGTCTTGACTCTTGACTCGTCCAAATCTCGATATTTGAAACTCCAGTTGGTGTGCCTATTTCGGGATTTTGGCATTTCACATTTCGGCACTTCAGGACTCCTATGATGAAGAGTCTTCACTCTTGACTCCTCCAAATCCCGGTATCTAAAACTCTGTTTGATGTGCCTGTTTCGAGATTTTGGTATTTTTCATTTCAGCACTTCGAGACTCCTGTGATGAAGAGTCTTGACTCTTGACTCCTCCAACTCCTGGTATCTGAAACTCTGAAATGGAGTCTTTGTTTCTGATACCCGAAATGGAATTTAGCTTCTAATCTTTTCATGTGATCATCATTGTGTTGTTGGTCGTAATCTTTTTCATCAATGACAAACATGCATACTCTGCACTCTGCATGCACCTCTTCACTCTCTCTTCTGGTCTTCACGAGCTTTCTTTGTTGCGTCTTCACAAAATACTTCTGGTCCTTGCCTGTCACATTATACCTATACTCAAGCCATCATTATTGTTGTACTTTCCATCAATGACAAGCATACGTTGCCTGTAAAACATGCCAACACCATTTCCTAGGGATAACTAAGGAGGCAATGTTTTGAGTCCCTCAAGTTTTGGACATGGAGTACCGAGAGATATATGTTTGACAACATCCACTTCCATAGACAGAGGCATGCCTCACCACCATAGATCTTAGGTTCATCATGAGGGTATTGACCACATCACCTAGATTCTGAAATAAATTGGGTCTTTCTCCATGATGTACAAGCCAAGTATCATGTTAAGTGTCATTTCAATATTTTAGGCATTTGAGTTTGTTGCATTTGCAACTGCTTTTGATTATGTAACGTCTGTTTGAAAATTATGCTATTTTCCCTATTTCATCTTGGTGGTTGATATTGCGCCCTAGTAAGTGGCCACCCTTAGGGATATGTTTTCTACTGAGAGGTCCCTTTGATAGGTCATCATACCATTCATGACCATACTTTCCACTTTCAACACTTCATCCTCTCATCTCCTTATATTTTGGTATTTTTTGGTGTACTAACCCAAGAAGGGATTGTCCCTCTTTTCATGGGAAGAAGGGGTTGAAGGCCCAGAGGGAATGTAGTTGGAAAAATATAAAATCCATATTATTAACCTTCAATATTCTCTCCCAAAGAGGTATAGAGAACAATTAAATGATTCTCTTAAAAAATCAAAGACCTGCAAAAGAAAAAATCACACTATATAAATGTCCCATTTATTGAGCCGTGTACACGTATGTGGTGTCCCTTTCTTTCCATGCATATGAAACTATGTGTACCTCTACCTTCAAGTGACTCTGTGGTACTTATCTCCATGATAATTTGTTAACTCATAGGGATTACCCAATGTTTGGACCTTAATTAGTTAATGGTAATAAATGGGCTTGGAAAAAGGATGCATTGAAAACGAAGGTGCATCACACCCTCTACAAAGGCAACCCATAAGTGAGACACTATGATCCCTTGTATGTCATGAATCCCATTCCCAGGAGTCTTTCCCCCATTCATATAATCTTATCCACATGACTTAGAGAGGGGTTCCTCTTGGGAAACACTCCTAAACTTAAGGTATGATTCACCCAATAGGTCTCTTTGTCAACCCTCGCATACCTAAAATTGGAAAATTGAATAGGGTCTTTGAGAACTTGTTTATTTTTATGAGGTGTTTTTTGATGCACATTATTAGGTGTCTCTTTTATTCATTTGATTTACTTATCATTATGCATTTCAATTGAGATCCTTGGAGGGTGTATTCATTGTCTTTGCAGGATCTAGTTGGTGGACATATTTGGAATAAAAAGCCAATCTTGGGATTCCTTGGGGCTTGAAGCCCATAGGATGGATATCATGGCCCACACACTAGACATTTATGGTATCCTTTGGATTCTTGAGAGACACTGTGGAGTATATATCCTATCCCATTTCCATCCCAACGTTTTTCTCTTGAGACCAAAACGTCACACTTGAGGAGCTTGGCATCACTATAGGGATAGGGTTTTGGGGTGGAGGTTTTGAAAATGTACACTTGACAAGTTTTCATGGGAGAAGGCTTGGATTGAAGGAGGAAAACATAAAGAATGAGAGGGAGGCCCTACAAGTCCCAACGAATTCCATTCTTTTCTCCAATGACTCACAAAAAGTGTTAAAATGTCACCCTAGAAGAGGGATGACGTCATATTAGGGTTTCTTATGTGAATTTTTTTAAATTAGATTTGAATTTAATTGACGTAAAGGGGAAAAGTAAGGTTTGTTGACCCATTACTTTTTGGTTACCCTAAAATTAAGTGGACAAACACTTTTAGGAGGATTTGTATAAATAGAGATCAAACTCTTGTCATTTTATCATAGCTCTCCCATTGTGAGAAGACTACTTGGTTGGAATTTTCACTCTCTTTGGTAAATTTGGATATCTCTCTCTTTTGAAATTTTTTTATGGTGAATTCTCATGGTGATTTTTGGAGCTAAGGTGGTGCACACCTCTTAGAGGTCTTCTCTCTTTCTTATGAATGGCAATTGCTTGGTGAACTAGGGTTTGATCTTGCATCTCTCTTGAAATTGTTAAGGAAAATATTCAATTGTTATTTCTTCTTACTTGTTTCATAGTTGTTATTGGTTCAAACCTAAGGAAGTGTATAAGTGCATACACCCTCCATAAATTTTAATCTCATTTTCTATTTGACAAGTCATTAATTTCAAGGTTTCTAGGAGTACAAGGGTGTACACCCTCCTCGATTTACCTAAGCTTCATTTTCATTCCTTAGGGAGTAAGATGGTTTACACCCCTAGGGATATTGTGGATATAAATCTTAAATACAAGACTCTATTTACCCAATATTTTAAGGGTATTAATATGAAATTTGGATTGGATAAATAAAATTACTTTCTTTGGGTAACATGATTTTATGAGATTTTCAAATTGTTTAAAGTGAAATAAATTCTATATGATATTAGCTTGATTATGCCCTATTGTGACAGACACTACAACCCTCCACTTTTCTTTTGATTTTGTTACCTCCCTAAAAAATGGAGCCCCCTTATTTTTTAGCCTAACAGAAAACCTAATAAGTCTCCTTATTTATCTCAAGATTCTTTTGGTGATTCATGTTTCACTTGGAAAATGAACAATACTTAGTGTTGCAATCCATTTTTTTTTAAATTGGAAAATTTACTTTCAACTCCTCCGAACAAGTTAGGAGGAGTTACTTCAAACTCCTTCGAACAAGTTCAAAGGAGTTCTTATTTTTTTTCTGATACAAAATGATATCGTCAGAGTTGGGAGAAAATATTTTGATAATATTACAGTAGTTACTTCTAACTCCTTAGATATGTTCAGAGGAGTTACATGTAACTCTTCCAAACTGATAAAAAAAACTACTTCTAACTCTTCCGAACTAATCGAACAACTTTCTCTTCAATCCTCTGATAAAACCTACCCCAACCACCGCATTAAATGTCATAAGTAACCATTTGGATATAAAATGGAATGGGGTTGAGTTTAGTATTATTCAAACATTTGCAATTGAATGGAAAAAACGAGGATAAAAGCACTAATATGAACACCATTTCAAACTCTCCCCTATCTGTATCCACCACATGGAAACATAATCCAGGTAAGGTTACATCACCTCTCTCTATTTTTCAACCTAGGGTTAGGTATTTTTTTTTTAGTTATTATTACTCCCTTTTCCCTAGATTGATAATCCTTATTTTACCAGTTCTTCGTCACTTCACCCCTGGCCACACCTTTCCAATTTATTCCAGCCTTCTATTATATTCTGAATCTATTCCTGTGTACATGATAAATAACTAGGCGGTGTTTTTACCCTTCACCTCGATGGAATTCTTCCCATCCTCTCACTTAACCATTTCAAGCCCCAAATCTATTCCAAGCCATAAAGACCTTGATCTAAGAAATCGCTAATGTTACCTCTCACTCCTACAAGATATTTGTAGTTCTCCTGATCGCTCTCCTTGTTCCCGAAAAACCCTAACATCAAAACTGAATACTTTCAAAGGAACTCTCTTATCATATTAGAGAAGTTACTATTAACTTCTATGATATCCTTGGAAGAGTGGAAATCATCTCTTCCACACATTTTTGGAACAAATTGAAGAAACTCCTTTGATCATATCATAGGAGTTACTTCCAAATCCTCTGATATAATCAGAGGAGTTCCTTGTAAGTTCTCTGAGATCCTTGATAAGATGAAAACCACTTCTGAATACATATCAAAGAAGTTACTAAAAAATTCTTCGATGTTCTTGGAAGAGTTGTTACTAACTCCTCTGATACACTCGGAGGAGTTGTTACTAACTCGCGTGATACACTCAGAGGAGTTGTTACTAACTCTTATGATCTGTATTAAGAAATTTATTTTATTATGCTCTAATTTTAACTTTCCAGGATGGTGACCACGCATTTCACCCCAAAATATCATTGATAAATTTCTTCTATTAACTTGACATTTGCGAGGAACGAATTGCCATGTGTTGATAATTTCAATAATTATTATAATTGTTCGATCATTTAGTTGTATTTCCAAATAAAAATATCTAAATTTATCTTGTCTGCAGGTTCAGAAATGTCACCATGAAAGAAGACAATGATGAAATAAACAAGGGTTGAGTCATATAGCAGCTCCTAGCAGACAATAGAAACATAAAGTGTCGGGACTATATATGATGATACATCAGAACTTATAGACAAAGATGGAGAAACCTTAAAATGGGGAGAAGTATATTATATGTTCGAGAAATCAAACTTGTCTAAGAAGGCGAAGGAACCAGATGAGCTCCAAGTGTTTAGAAACAACAAAAAATTAGGAATTTTGAGGGTGGCAACACATCCAACAATTTTCCCTTGTGCAGATGCCATTTCTTGGATTTTGAAAAACACAAACATAAGTAGTCGATATGTATTTAATGAAAGAAAATTATCTATAGCTTCATGTAGGCCTGATGATTTATCTAAGTGTTACCATATTGTATCTAGGAATAAAAGACTATAGGGTCAACTCCTCAACAAGTTGGATCTTACACCAAAATATTTATTCCTCGCATGGTATAAATAAAATAAGCAGTTCAAATATCGACCCAAGATTCAATACCCCAAGATGAATTTAAGGAGAACCTAGAAGTATATGGTAACCTTTCTATGTCGGTTGTACGCAGAACCATATGCAACTCATTTTACCCTCTCATACATACCCCTAATTTATTTGCAAATGTGGGGGTGTCATTCAACTGGGAAGACATATTTTCTGAAAAATCTCAAGGCTTCCATTTCTGCACTTACACATGCACAACCAGGAGGCTTCCCCAGTTTCCATATGTATTCATCTCTTCTATACATAATTTTTATCGCTCACAAAAACCCAAAAATGGGATGGATTTGGTTTCTCGTCAATGTCTCTATCCACATATATTGCAAGGTGCTTTGGGAGCACAAATATTGAACAGACTATCAAAGAATCTGTGAACACTTCCATTGCCCATTATATGAATTTATTTTTTTCACCTCCCCACCTTGTATGAAATACAAGGCCATACCAATCATAAGAAGGATTTGGGACCAGTATTTAATGGAGAACAATACCTATATAAGAATATATGGTGCAATGAAACCACCCCACTAACTCCCTC
>JZKD02S2227030.1:0-25533 GCA_000966675.3 Picea glauca
AAAAATGATTCGCCCAAATTCTATAGGATAAAATTATTTTACCTTAAAAAGAGCCAAAATTTTATAAAAACTATATAAAATCCTTAGAAATTTGAACATTTTTACAAAAATATCACCAAACATTTATAGTTGTCATATGAAGGATTAGTAAGATTCGCCAAGGTTTCTACATTTAAAAAAAAATTTCCATCCTTAAAATCATCCATGAACCTAACGATCATCAAAGTGTTTTCTTCAAATACTTTTACAAGCGTGAAAAGAACAAGGTCACTTGGCAATATTTTTGTTTTTACAGAGTGTGAAAAGATATTAAAGGATACTCCATGGATTTCATTTTTCGTGTTACCATTACGAGTACAAAAAAGTGACAAAAGTATACTGGGTCACATTCTCATTGATTTACGAGGATGAGAAAGAACAAAACCTAAGCTCAAAGTTTTTCTTGAAAAACTCTAAAAGGATCTGTACATCTGACAAAGGTATAAAAGAAAACCAAAAGAGTGTATCCTTGTTCAATATTTCACTCCTAGGTTTTTCATCTGCAAAAAACCAAACACTTGCAATGTCGTTAGAACTTTAGGGTTTAGGCAAAATATATAAAATAATACAAAATGAAATGAAAAAGTGAAAAAGTTAATAAAAATGGGTAAAAAATTCATTTCATTATTCCATTGTTACTCCACCCAAACTTTCTTCCAAAAAGCCCCATTTACCTCAAATTTCCATTGTGGATTGCCGAAGGCACAGTTGATCATTTGACGAATGGTCTCCACAGAACAAACAATTTTCATCTCTTTCAACTTTTCATGGATCAATTTTTACTTTTCATTAGTTAGAAATGGCTTTTTGAGTCAAGTTTTCAAGGGTACCCGCGCATGGAGGTCATCGCAAACATCCTATATCGTGCCCTGTGACGACCCATGGTCATCGCAAGAGGCCTTAAGTCTACCCTGCGATGACTTCGCAGTGTACAGATGTCCAATCCTGCGACGTGTGCAAATCAAAAAGTCTTTTTAGATGCATTTTCCAATAAAAAAATTCTAGGGAGAAGATGAAGGTGATAATATCTCTTTTATGTTCCATTGTAGGTTTTCTACAGTAATAATGTTGGAATGGAGAGTGAGAGAGCATGAGGAGGAAGATTACTTTTCCGACAATGACCCGGGAATGGTAAATTCCCTCCGACAGTGTGGACTATTACAATTCTTCAAGATCCAGGGCATGAGGGCCCAATGGAGGTTGCTCGAATACTTAGTTCACATGTGGGATGTGAACCAACAAGAATTCCATGTGGGGGCTCACATTATTACGATAGATATCGATGAAATCTACTTCTTGACCAACTTGTCTCGTCGTGGGGCCCAAGTTATGTTGATAGGTAGAAGGGTAGGTGGCGAGCCTATGAGTCACTATATGAGTGAGCATTGCGTACCCGGTACTCAGAAGCATAGTGGCAAAGTCGCCATCAGATATGTTCGTGACTTGCCTCTACGGACCATCCTATAAACTATCACATGCATGGAAATGAGTGCAACTCCCCATATGGCTCTTCATATCTACTTCCAATATGCATTGGAATGTATGGAGCCCCGAGTTTTCAATTGGTGTGATGGGGTTCTCAGAAGCATGAAAAAACAATTAATCAATTGCAGGAATGGTGACCTGAAACAATTTGGATACGGTTTTATTTTTTTGTCCTTCTTCCTAAAGAAGGCCCCATATTTACGCTTGTAGGGAGAGTGGAGTATACCTACCCCATGAGATCCATGAATGAAGAGGTGGGTCAACCTCATGGCACGTCATGTGACTGGTCCTATCATCAAATATAATTATGTTTTCTTTGACTCATTGAGGACACAAATGCTTATGGTAGACGATTATGCCTATGCCAGTTTAGACTTCCGAGGTGATCCAGACTTGGTTCTTTCCTAAGGGTTCCTAATGGGGGGACATAGGTAAGAAAGACATTTTGTTTTTGTAATTTTTTTGTGATTTTTAATATAAAATGTTTTTATGTGTTATTTATCTGATGACTATTCAAATTCTCTTTTGATGATGTAGACGTGGGACCTTACTGACCTCCAGGTTCATCCCCCATCCAAAGGCGAGGGGAGAGAGCTGATGTAGTATGAGTCGTTGTTGTTGACTATGAGAATCTAGAGAAGAATCTAGAGGGGCTCACGATGAACATCCTGGATGCCTCCATCGACGATATCCCGAGGCATTATCAACGCCATACAGTGGGCGTGTCTGCTTCCATTGGTCCCTTCATAAATTAGCACGGGCAGTCACATGTTTTAGCGAGAAACATCCTTGATGCTATATTTTCATATGAATCCATGTGCTTCACATTTTTGATATTTTGGTCTTTGGACAAACACTTTTTGTAAAAAAATTATCGTTATATATATATATGAGGATTCTACCGGCTTACTTGTTGTATATACAAAGTGTGATTGGATTTTATAAATTTATCAAATGTCTGTCTAACACATAATTAACTAAAGAATTTGTTAATGTATTTAGACATCTAGGAATGTGTTGATATTCAATGTAATCAAAATGACGTTCCAAGAGGAAAATTCGTAAATATACCCTTAATAACGTAGGACTTCGGATGGAGTATAAATTACTCAATTGTAGGACCACTAATTGTGAATCGAGTCATACAATAAGACGACATATTCAAAGTGAAACAACGTCAGTCAATAATTCGATGACTGCATTGTATTTCGTGATATTATTAGGTTCACGATCGAGGCAAACACCATATAGGCTAATCAAATCATCCGTAGGTGCATATATTTGCCAAGAAGCAGATGCTAAGTTCTGAGTACTGCAACTAGCACCATCAGCGAAGCCAATGTAGGATAGTGAAGAAACCAACATATGGAAACCAAGAACAACACAAGGTAAGCAGTCAGAGGTCAAAACCAAACAATGAAAAATCACACAAGAGTATGATACACTAAAATTAAAAGAACTCATGCAAAAATGACTTAAGCATAATACTTCTTTAAGTAATGCCCATTTATGGGTTCACTCAAAGGGATTCCAACATAATCAACTAGCTCATAGGCTCCCTTCTCCAACACACGTTTGAAAACGTAAGGGCCTCACCACATGGGCTCGAATTTACCGCCCCCTAGTAAATCACGATCCTGTTCGTAAAGAAGAACTAGATCACCTTAAAAGAAAACACGTGGCTTAACATGCTTGTCGTATTGGGATTTAACATGTTTCTTCTGAGTTTCAATAACTAGAGAGGCATCGTGATGGGTTTCATCTAATTGCATTAAATACAAAATACACTCTTCTTCGGCAGAGGTATTGGGGAGAAGTTCAACGACCAATTTCAAAGATAGTATTTCACATTCAATCGACAATATAGCCTTGATACCATAAAATATATGGAAAGGCGTAAATCATGTGGTGGATTTAAAGGATGTCCAATAGGACCATAATATTGAGAACAACATTGTGTGCCAACTTGTCTTATGAATTCCTATCATTTGTCGAAGCATAGTAGTGAGAACTTTATTTGTTGCTTCAACTTGGCCATTGGCCTGTGGATAATAGGGGGTTGAGTTTTCATGGCGAAGATCCAACTTTTCAGTAAGTTCATAAATCATAAAATTTCAAAAAAGACTATCGTGATTGGTAATGATAGCATGAGGGACACCAAACTGAGTAATGATGTGATTGAATATGAAAAATGGTGTAGTTTTCTTGGTGTTATCAAATGTAGGCATCGCCTCATCCCATTTAGTAAAATAATCCACAGCTACAATGATGTATCCATGCCCCCCGACCGAGTGAGGGTTACATGTCATGAAGTCAATGCCCCATTTGGCGAATGAACCAATGGAAACTACATGATGTAAAGGAGAAGGATGAGATCTTATCTTCTTATTATAAGTTTTCCAAGCATGGAATTTTTGAACAACAGTAATGCAGTCCTTAAACAAAGAAGGCCATAAATAACCCATTCGTAAGATCTTTTGGGTAGTGGCATACCCATACATATGACCGCTGTATTCTCCAGAGTGATAGTCATTCAAAGATTTCTCATCTTCATCGTAAGTGAGACATCGTCGAAAAATGGAATCAACACTGCAATGATAAAGAGTATCACCAAGGATGATGTATTGGCGGGCTTGATATCGTATACAACGACGATCTATACTAGATAGATTGGGCCAGAAAGTTTTATTCTAGAGATAGATTATGATATCTTCGTACCATATGTCATCAAAACTTATCAAAAAAGGGATTCGTTAGGAAAAGAATCATGTGCCACATTTTCTATCTCAGTGGAGGGAAGGTCACATATCAGTTCGACAAAAACCAAAGATTTATTAGACTTAGTGCGTTCGAACTCTAAGTCAAAATCCTGGAGAATCACTATCCATTTGGAGTACTTTCTCCCTAGAAATTGTAGCCTAAGGATATGTTGCATAGGGTTGCAATTGAAATAACAATGGTTCTGTGTAATAAGATATAATGACGAAAACGTTGGACATCTTGCACAACTGCCAAGACCAGCTTCTCCACATGCAGGTATTTGGTCTCAGTAGTCGTGAGACTCCGACTCAAATAGTATATCACATGTTTTTCATGCGAATCATCTTCTTGGACTAGGACCATGGGAATGGTAGAGTTCGAAGAAACTAAGTAGAGGAAGTAATCCTGGCTATAGTCAAGAGGAAACAATAATGGTGTACGGGTTAAGGCAAGTTTCAAAGCTTCAAAGGCTTTGTTCGTGGTATCGTCCCATACAAATGCGTAACCTTTCTTGAGTAGCTGAGTGAATCCTTTCATCATTTCAGCATAATTGGGGATGAAACGATGTAAAACAAATTCCTTCCCTTGCAAACTTTAGAGCTAGCGGAGTGTGGAAGGAGGAGGTAGATTAAGGATAGCCTCAACCTTCAAAGGGTCTATGTGAATCCCATGTATAAACACAATAAAACCAAGTAGTCGGATGAAATCCACACAAAAAACACATTTGTGTGGGTTTAAGCGGATACGGTAATAATGACAACGTATGAAAATGGCCCTCAAATGAGTTGGGTGATCTTGGAAATGCATGGAATGCAACGATAGATCATCAATATAAGGTTGCACAATGTTCTTAATATCATGGAAAGCATAAGACATAGCGCACTGAAAATTCGCAACAACATTCTTGATACCAAAGGGTAATTTCTGGTAGGCAAAGGTTCCCCAAGTGTAAATAAAAGAGGTCTTGTGTTGGTCCATGGGTAAAATATTAATTTGATTATAGCAGGATAAACCATCCATCAAAGAAAATATTTCACTATCGGCACAGTCATCGACGATCTGGTAAATGAAAGGGGTCAGGTAATTTTCCTTAGGACAAGCCTTATTTATGTCCCTATAATCTACACAAATGCGGATGGTACCTTGTTTCTTATTCACCAGAACTAGATTGGATACCCAATCAGTCAAAGCCATGGGATAAACAAAGCCAACTTTAAGAAGTTTTTCAACTTCAAGTTTGATAGCGGAAACTTTGCATGGATTCACTGAGCGAAGTCTCTGTCGAATGGGTTTAGCGTCCGGGTATGTCTTAATCTCATGTACAATGATATCAGGATCGATACCTGGCATCTCTTCTTAACTCCAAGTGAAAACATCATGGAATTATTGGAAATGGGATTTATATGTGTGGACCTCATCAATAGAACATGAGGCCCTGATATGAACATTCTCCATGACTCTGGGTTTAATGGATATGTCGAGAGGGATAGTAGGTGAAATGTTTCTCAAGTTCCCTTCATACAAAACATTGTGTGTTGACTCGAGATATGAAGAAATAACAACAACGGTCGATGGAGTTGAAATTCATTGGTAACTCTCTATGGTGTCACGCTATAGGAAGAGAATGGGTCGATGATGCCCATCGTCCTAGGGGGTGTCTTCCATAGACATGACTAAAATGATCATCTCATCGGTAGGAAATATCACGTCAAACAAATCAGGAGATGAATCATAGAGAGAAGGAGAGGAGGGTGTTTCCGATTGAATAGCTTGGTAAGAAGATTCGACCGGACTTAAAGGCATCTGGTTTCCATAACGGATGTAATCACCAGGTCTAGGTACTACCCATGGGTCATATGATTCATGGGTTTCATGAGCAATGGTGGATATCATGTTAAAAGAGTCAACAAAATGAGGGGGAATATCGGGTGGTGGGATTGGAAATGTACCCATCAAAGTTGAATCTTTAAAAATACCTACTTTGACATTCTCATAACCAGGGGGTGTTTTCGAGATAAAGGGAATGTTTCTAGTATGGGAATCAAAATTAAAGAAGGCCAGTTGGTCAACAATAACGACCTTTCCTTGGTGCGGGAAACGTAACACACGGAAAAGGGTAGACACAACTACACGCATGGAATCAATCCAGCTACGGTCGAGTAAAAGGTTATAATCAAGAGGTGCATCGAAGACCTCAACCTCCATATTGACCGATTTAACTTCCAACGTAATAGACAATGAGGGAAGAACACCGTAGAGTTTAAATAATGTACCATTGAAGGCCATACGTGTATTGTGTGATTCAGTGAGGGTAGGAGAGACAATGGATTTCCAACAAGTGACAGACATGATGCAAGTCGAGGCTCCTTCATCGATAACAATTCTACAGATATTCTTGTTTTCAACAACAACTTGGATTTGAAATGCTAGCTGAGGAGGAAGCCTTGGAACATGAACTTCCAAGTAAAAGATTATTAGATTAGTATCCACAGGATCAATTCCACCAATGGCCTTTAACAGTGCCTTCCATTGAGTATGGAAAGTTTGAATGAATTTGAGAGATGACATCGCAGAGGGTGCTTGTGAAAGATCTTATACAATACTATAGTTTTGGGCAGCACAGGCATGAGGATTGAAGGAAAACTTTCGAACAACACCCTTGGTAGGAGGGAAAAGAAATTTATCAAGACCTGGTATTTCAAGATGAAGAGGACCGTTGGGAGGTGAAGTTGGGGGAGAATGTTGAATGAACGAAGGTGGTACATCATCAACTTTATCCTTTGATGGAGAGTAATATTTGGCTCGAGTTGTGACTGCAACTTCGTTCTTTTTAGAATCACCAGTACACATAAGGACATAGGATGAGGTAGAAGGAGAAGCTTGGTCATGAATGACTAGTTGGGCTTGTTGTTGAGAAGGGAAAGGTTGTGACAAAATGGCAGGTGTTGAAGGCTTCCTGGTCCCTTGGAGGAACTTAGTAACCTAGGCACGTCTTGGAAAATATTTCGTGTAATGATCATCACCACAAATAAGTCAGGGGTAACGAGGTTTACGTTTATTTTTCTCATCAGCGGTTTTCATTTTGGCTTTATCAGATTGGGGATTATTAATCTTGTCCTCCTTATTATTACCCTTCCCTTTCTTTTTATTTTAATACTTTCTGGTAGGAGTGGATTGAACATAATTAACCTCGACAGTATTACCGATGGAAGGAGTAGGAATAGGAGTATTTTTTGCATTAGAATTATTAGATTTGGGATTGGTGTGACTGGCGTGTGCGGACTGGATCTCAGCATGAAAGGTGTCAATCACACCATCAACAACATGAGAAGTTGTTGGAGGTGTTGGGGTAGGATTTTTGGAAGGACAAGGAGCATCAGGGATCAAATCGTAAAGTGTCCTTGTTTGCAAATAAACGAGATCAAGATATTGATCACGACTAATCTCCTTATCTTCACTGACAACACCACCCATGGTGTCATCATGAGTGATAGGTCCAATGAGTGATTTGGTAAACCACTCGGCCAATAGTTTATTAGGAAGGGAAAATCTGATTAGACGTCTTCTCCTTCTCCACTCATGGATGTGATTAGAAATATGAGTGTATGAGGATTGCTTGAAAGAACTCAAAATTTTGATTCCCGTCTCATATCGAATTGGTAACTGGTAATGTGTCAGAAAGGCCATGGCTAGGGTGTTAAATTCATTGAAGAAACCTCATGGTAACTCAATGTACCATTTTGTTGTCGAACCCATGAGAGTTAGTTGGAAAAGTCGTAATCTAATTTAGTCATCCATCAAAGAGTTGTATGAACACCACAGATGAAAAGTCATAACATGATTATTTGGATCTTCTCCTGCTCGACTGTCAAATTTAGGAATGTCAGACAGTAACTTGCCCAGTATGATTGGCCAATCAAGAGAATGTAAGATAGGATCATTCAAAATCCTAGATAGATCAGGTAAATCCAAAGTGGACAAGAAAGGAAACTGTCGGTTCACTTGTGGAAACTGGTAGTTTTGAGGGGGAAGCCCCGTAGGCATACCAGCAGGACCATAAACAGTTTGAAAATAATTAGATAGTCCTGATAGATTCGGTTGTGGAGGATTTTGAGGCGTATAGCCCATAGAGTTGGGTTGATTAGAGAGGTTCCTTTGGAAAGGAACACTAGATTGAACATTCTTACCCCAAGTAGGATTCAAAGAACCTGGATATGGTTGACCGATATTAGGGGGTACAAAAGAGTTAACTTGAGGATGTTTCCCCCCATATGGTTGTATATTTCCTTGGAAAGGAAGGTTCCAAGGTTGATATTATAACACAAGTATGTTCTATCCATAAATTGGATTATGGACTCCAACCTGAGGTTTCCCCCCAAGTTGAGGTTGTGCCCCAATCTGGGGTTGACCCCCAAATTGAGGTTGCCCCCCAGCTTGAGGTTGACCTCCAACAGGAATCTGGAAACCAAAAGTGATAGGAATATTGGTGCCTTCAAGAGGATTGGAGCCACTAGGGCCAATATGATGAGATCCTCCTAACAAAGGTGGAGGAGGAACATAAGGCCCTCTGAAGAGTACCTAGGAATGTGTAGGAACAAACTGAATTGCAACATTATACCCAGGAGGAACAAAAAGTCTAGAACCTCTGGATGGAACCTGGGTATATATAGGGATGGAAGTATTCAAAGGTCTATACCCAAGAGGAAGTGATGGATTGGGTCTAGATGGAAGTGGTGTTCCAATTGGAGATTGGGTAACAACCACATTTCCAGTAGAAATTGTGGTAGATCGTGGGACCATAGAATGGGTCATCTGGAGAGGAAGGATCAAGTGGGAATCGACCAACAACTAGTCTGAAACAGTGGTGAAACTATTGGTGGTACCAGTAAAATGGTTTAAAGGTACCGTATAAGTAACAGATGTCTCGGGAATTTGTGATTCCATGGGTTGCTCATGACTCACTCCTAGGTTACCGTAAAGATCACGTAATGTCAAAGGGATAGAACCAAAATCAGAAGTTCCAACAATGTGAGCCAGGGTCCTAAATGATTCACTTTGAAAAAGTGGATCCTCTACTCTAGATCCTATGTTAGGTCCTGTAGGTACTTCAATATTATCAACAACAATTTCTCTGGATGAGTTCACCCGAGGTATATGTGGATTTCGAAGAACACTTAATGCTAGATTGAAAGGGAGGCAGAAATCCTCTAAGGAGTCCAAAACAATTAGAAATCCCTCCAAAGAGTGTGTGCTTCCAACTTCAGAAGATACTTCGTTATTGACTACTCCCTCAAGAGAGCCTTCTGGTGAATTAGGAAGAAAAGGTGGGTAACCTTTTGGATCTTTCCGGGGTATCCCTTTCATCCTACGTGAACAACGAAGGCCGATTTTGGTTGAAACAAATAAATAACAGAAAAAATATATGGCCAACTAGAGAAAACAAACAACACTCACTAATAAAATCTAGGAATCAAACCAAGCAAACAAACCTTCTTATTTCAAAGTCACTAGTTGGTGATGACATCCAATGTTGCAAAAATCAAGACAATAAGGGGCTAGGATAAGTGGGTGGAAAAGTTAAGTTGACGACCTTATTAACAGACTTACACCCTGGTACAAGATCCCACACATAATTGTGGGTATACCCTCCAAGGATCCTGAGTGAGTTTGGCCAACGTTACCAACTACAGTAGTGATGCCTGGGGAAATAATTGACAGTCTGATCCACGCGTAAAGGAAGGGTATCTAGCCCAAAATCAACTCGAAAGGATTCCACTCATAATTGTGGGTATATGATGTAGGAGAATCGTTATCACATCAAAAGAAAAGTGGAGGTGGAATCAGAATTGACACCTCAACACATCGAAGGAACTGAATTGACCTTAATCAGCTTGGTAGTGGTGTGAAGATATTTTTGATTTTCTCATTAATTTATTAATTGTATGTAAAGTCGGGCCACCATTTGAAATGACAGAATGATTGTAAATCCTTTACACGGCTGTAAATGTATTACAAGTGTGGGATATTAGCCCTAATTAGTCATTAGGTTTCATTAATTGAGTAGGTAACAACTTGAATACAATGTAATAGTATTTAGGTAGGAGGAAAGAGAGCGAGGAAGCTCTAGGTCCTTAGATAAGTTTTTCTTGTAATAGTTGTAAAGGATAAACAACTGTAATTATGTTTTCTTCTGAAATGAATAGAACAGAGGAAATTGACCCAAATACGCAATGTTGATATTGTTATGGTTTGACTATGTTGTTATGTGTTTTTGAATGGATGATGTTCATAGTGAATGAATGAATAATTGAATGATTTCAATTGTTTCTCTTCTGTAAGATTATGCAAGGAGTGCATGCAGAGCATAAGGAGTGTGTGTGAAGAAGTCTTTTTCGACTTAAAGCTTAGAAGAGATAGCGGGGAAATTCTGTATGAAGAGTGTGCATGTTGAGCACAAGGAGTTCGTATAGGAATAAACTTGTGTTAAAGTTTAAAATGTCATGGGGTTGAGAGAAGAGTATGCCAGGAGGGTGTCAGAACGTATTTTTAAGAATACACAGAGTCAAATTGTGCGTTAAGGGGCGATATTTAAATTTCATTTTCCAAAATCTTAGGAGGAGTAGTGGTGTTAAGTCTCGAGAGGAAACACTTAGAAAATTTCTAAGTTTCAAAGAGTTGAAGTATTCAAAAGTGAAGCACCAAAAAATGAAGTTCGATGAAAGAACAAGTACAAAGGATTGAGAGGGATAAATCCTTCAGAAAATAATTTTAAATATTGGACAAGATCGAGGGTCAATATCCATTCATAAAGAGTCGAAATCTTTCAATTCGTTAGATCTCGGAGAAGTAGTGCACTAGTTAGTTGCGAGGAGTTATCAGAATTTTGCAAAACCAAAGGATTTGGAAGACGCAGAGTGAAATTTGCGAAACCCCAAAACGTGAAATCTCGTAATCATTAGGATTGTCCATTGAAAGGGGACACCTGGTGACATATCAACATTTCATTGATTTGTGAATTGGGAAGTTGGAGGTAGGATTTGAGAAAATTCACAAAACGCGAAATTGCGACTTGATCACTAGTGAGTTATTATGGATCGTTGATCTGATCCGAATATTTCATAATTTCAGGTATCGGAGGATCGAGAGAATGGAGGTGAATCGCATCAATGTTTCCTGATACGTGAAATCCCGATGCGCTCGTAAGTATTGGCCCCAAGTCATAGTGAAGGGTCATATGGGTGAAGGATAAGGGAGGACCTAGCATGCGCTAGGCCCTTGTCATAATTTCGGAACTCAGAAGTTCGAAGGACGATGAGTCGGTTGATTCATATAGCCGATACACAAAATCACGACGTGCCTTTTCGGATAGGTGTATGATCACAAGGCGTGGTCACGTGGAGAAGACTTACGCTTAGTGCTTGTGCACGCTGGTGAAATTTTGCAAAGACCTGTGGATTGTTTTCTGAGAGGTTCCAGTAGGGAATCGAAGGTTGTTTCAATTCAATCTTGAGAAGATCCTAGATTGTGAGGTCACGTAGCCCTTGGAGAGGAGGGGGTCTGCAACAGTATACCTTCAAGTGACCCCTAATAATACGCACAATCTCTACACCAAGACCAACAAATAAAGGTGAGTAACTTTTCTAGTCTTAATGTGACCTCAGGTTTGACCCTTGTGTGAGAAGGGATTCCCAGGACAAAATGTAGCAATTGGATTTGAACTCTCCCTATCACAAGATACTATTGTGTGTTTTGATTCTTTGGAGAGTGTGCCTCACAACTTATTCCAAAGCACTATCCTAGCTAATGTTGGTGAAAAAGATCCCTAGAAAATAAAAGTTACTAATAAATTTTAAATTTACGTTGTGTTTTAGAGGATGTTGCTTACTCAAAAAGGGAGGTGGAAGTGAAATTGTTGATGTTGTGACCTTGACCCAATGAAATGAAAAAAGAGATGAATGTGAAATTTTCAATTCAATGAACTCTAGTTACATTAGGGAGAAGGTATTTCTTTTTAGGTACAACAAGCTACAAATTGCAATTTCTCAATTATGAATGAACACAATTCTAAATAATCATGAACTAGGAATTTCCGAATTTCTTCTCTTTACAAATATTTCAAACGTAAAAATTTTCTTATGAGAGATTACTAAAAGAATAAATGAATTCAATTCTTCCTTTCCAGGACAAAATCAGAGATGTGATAATGGAAGGAAAAAGTAACCCAAGAAAATCAAGACATTCTCAACACAATTCCCAAATCAAATTCACAATGTAGACAAAAACAAAAAAGACAAGAAAACTTTTTGACACAAGAATGAAAAAAATGTTTCTTAATCAACAAACAATATGAAAAACAGAATGAATCCAAAAATCAAAACAAACCAAAGACCCTTTATCAAAAAAGAAACCAGATGAAGATCTGAGATTATATCCTTGTGACAATGAGCATGAGAAAAAACTTGCAAAATGCTAAGAAATAATTTCAATCACTGAAGACCAACCACAAGAAGGATTTAAACTCAGGAATCAATCAATCATGGGAATAAGAAGTTCACTCCAGGCTCCTAAGGAAAATCTGGGTGGTAAAATACAAAATGACTCACTCCATCAAAACCTACAAGAGTCGCCATAGGCTGGGTATGGGACGCAGTGCGACAAGTTGAGGTCGTCGTAGGCTACTAGCAGAGAAAAGTGTGGCTTCGCCGCACTAGATTGGGTAAGAAGAGTGTGACGTCCAGGGGTCATTGTAGGCTATCAATAAGGTACAATGCGATGATCTCTGTAAATTTAGAAAATTTGGAAGAAAGACAAAAAATCCAAAGGAACTTCTAAACCCAAGGAGTCTAAATGGATCACCCACAGACTCAAAGAATGAAATTTATCAGAGGAAGGTAAGCTAAAGGTAAATGGGAAGAAAAAAATCAAAAGGAGGTTGGATCCCTAGTATGGTCACCAATTTTGTTATGGGACTTGTCGGTAAATGCATACATAAACGGATCTCCCTAGATCCACCTAGATCTAGAACAAAACAGAATGGGATATGACGCTTTCCCTAAGCTCTAATCATTGAGTTTACTATCTAACAAGAGATGGGAAACATACTATTTAAATATCACTTCCTCTTGTCATTGTCGTCCTATCTCCACTCCAGTGCTCCTGTAATATTGGATCTGCAAGGTAACACAAGCCAACCAAAGTGAAAGCAATATAATATACTCAACGAGAACTTATGCATGTCATCAAGGAATCATACAATAAAACAAAGCAAATTTTATGGTAAAGAAACATATCACTGTATCATATTAAAATGAATGTGGAGATTACAACCAAAGCCTTGATGTTGCAATGTCCCCTTCCTATGACCCTTTTCTCCAACACACACACTTGCTATGACCTTGAATGAATAAGATCCACAATGACTTGATAAACTGAAATGAAGACCTCAAGTATGAACTAAAGTAGAATTCCTCATCCAATTCTTATCCTATTCACTATTAATCTTGCTTGAATCGAACTTATCCTTTTCCATGATAAATCCCTCTTTATATAGGAGAAAGAGAGATGGTTGAAGAGATTAGGATGATCCCACCAAATTAGAGAAGTGAGTAGGATCCAAACCATACAGATGCCACCTCATCTTCTAAAAGACCCCCTTCTAGAAATTTCATGAACTCGACTTTTTCTTAGCCTTTTGACATCATCTCACCCCAGCAGTAGAGCAGCCTGCGAAGATGTCACGAACCAGCTTTAGGGTAGAGGGCGGTGACCAGACATCGTCACACGCTACTTATGGTGCAGCCTGCGACGACCCTCCTTAATAAGGTTTTTGAGAAGAGAAAGTCAATCACTTTCCTCATGAAGATAGGCTCTTTTTGGAACATGAAAACATGTCATCAATGGATCAGTAAGATGACCAAAATAATGTGTAACAACAACCCCATTGGTAAAGTCTCAAGATGACCAAAATAATGTGTAACCTAATCCTTAGAAGTGCACCCTTCCTTTCTTNGTTTTGATATCCAAAAAGGAGAGCACATCATTTCTATTTTGAAAACATTGCAATTAAATTTTTTAATATTTCGAGGCTTGAGCCATTACATGAGGTCGCCAAAGATTGTAATTATATTAATAAGCTATAGTATTGTACAGATATCAAGCAGTGACTCGTATCTGGGTTGTAAATGTTATTTATTGTAATAAGCCTTAGTGGGAAAATGCTTTGATTGTGATATGATGGAACTAGAGTAGTCGGTAGGAAGGCTCAAGAATCCCCTTTGTGTATAAGTATATGTAATCTATGCCCAAATGAGGTTGTTGAATCTTATTGTTCGACAATTTTTTTTGCGTTGGGCACAAAGGAGATGAAACTCCTGAAGTTTCGGAGTCTGAAATCAATATAAACGTTGATCAAAGGAGGACACGTGTTTTCAGATAAGGAGAGGACCGGAAGTCTGGTTATCTGGAAGAACTTGGGTGTGGTCGTAAAACTTCACGAGACTCCCGAAGTCCCGAATCACAGAGTAATTTCTAAGCATTGATATATGGGGGACACATGGCACTAGATATAGTAGTTTGGAGGCTTGGTGCTCTGGAAGGATCGAGGTAAAATTTGTTTGGATTCGGGAACTCCCGATGTCCTGAAGCCCATAATATATCTGAGTCACCCATCCACTAGGAAACGTGGACCGTCAATTGTGACCCTTCGTGAGTTCTCCTTTTTGGTGCTCCAGGAGTATAGTGTGTTAGATCTCCCAAATCCTAGGGCTCTGAAGTCCTGAACTTTTCAGAAAAGGGAATTTTGGACCACTATTTTGGCCCAGAGTCACGTGGAGGACTCTGTTGGTGAATCAATACCCTTGCAACTTTTCATTTTTGCATAGGTAAAAGGCAAAGGACCTGTGAAGAAATGTTTTGAGGGCTCAGTATGGTCCCGAGGGTTGATTCAACTCCAAAATTCGAACAATCCTATATCGAGAGGTCACGCGGGCCCCAAGGAGTGGTGGGGGTCTGCATCATATTCGTAGCATGTATATGTTTCAACTCACATCTTGTATCAACTGATATTCGCAGTCTGTGTAAGCTGCAACTCGCAGCCTGTATCCGCTAATATTCATAGCCTGTGTAAGTTGCAACTCACAACCTATATCGATTGATATGAAAAGTTGATTTTGTGTGTAGTAAGTTGTAATATCATCAGGTATTTTCTCTTCTTCTAGGTCTACTTGTAAATCCATTTCTTTCTTATTATGTAAGATTTCAACTTGATTATGAAAATTTTGATTACTGATATGATTGCATACCTTGTTATTATTATTTCTATGATTGGATACCTTGCTATGATTATAAATCTTGTTATGATTAAGTGTTCTGATTGGATATGACCAATGGTCCTTTATAGACTGATATGATTCCTCTTTATTGACTGATATGTTTTCTCTCTATTAACTAGTATATTGCCTATTTATTAACTGATATACCGACATTGTCATGGAGAAACTTATCGTTGCCTTTACTAGACACCTACATTGCAACTTGTCATGCATGCATGCCATTTATGCAACTTGACTTTTACAACTTGAGTTTAACAACTCATTCAACTTGACTCTTAACTTGACCTTTTACAACTTGAGTTTAACTATTCATTCAACTTGACTCTCAACTTGGAAATTCAAATTTAACTTCATAGTGGACAATGTTACATGTTCCAATGCATTATATCAATACATTTACATCACTTGCAATATAAGGAATATTGTTTGTTTCTGGCTCATATGAATTTTACGTTCAACCTAATTTTTGCTAGATGCCTTGACTTTTTCTCATGGCTCAAAAGGATTGACTAGGCTCACAGGGGTTGTACATTCCACCTGAATTTTTCACTAGTCTATCTTTGCTCACAGAGGTTGTACGTTCCCCCTAAATTTTGCACTAGATTTTCTATGCTCACAGAGGTTGTACGTTCCCCATGGATTTTTCATTAGACTTACATCTTTACTCAAAAGATCATAAACCATATCGTTCATCTTGACTCGCGACTTGTATCAGCTGATATTTGCAGCATGTGTATGCTACAACTCATAGCCTATATCAACTGATATTTGCATTCTATGTAAGCTACAATGTGCAACATGTATAAGATGATATTCTCGGCCTATGTAAGCTGCAACTTGCAACCTACATCAGTTGATATTCGTATCTTGTGTATGTTGCAACTCGCAGCCTATATCAACTGATATTTGCAGCCTGTGTAAGATGCAACTCATAGTGCGTATCAACTGATATTCATAGCATGTGTAAGCTTCAACTCACAGCCTGTATCGACTGATATGAAAAGTTGTTTTGTGTACTGAGTTGTAATATGATCAGGTATTTTCTCTTCTTCTAGGTCTACTTGGACATCCATGTCTTTCTTCTTATGTAATATTTCAACTTGATTATGAAAATTTTGGCTTTTATTCCCCGGAGCAGCAAGGAAGACTATATCTTCATGAGTTCACAAGACTCTTCAAAAAAAAATTCAGAAATACTATACTTAAAAACAACAGCAATGTCTTCTTCATCCCTACTAAATCTCTGATTCAAATTCCAAAAATACTATTAAACTTTATGCAACTTTAATGAAACTATGCAACTTATGCAACTTTATGCAACTAAGCAACTTATGAAGCTTTATTCAACATGCAACTTATGCAATGTATGCAACTTTATGCAACTATGCAACTTATGCAACTATGAAAATTATGCAACTTTATGTAACTATGCAACTTATGCAACTTTAGGAAACTATGCAACTTATGCAACTTTATGCAACTATGTAACCTATGCAACTTTATGCAACTTATGCAACTATGCAACTTTATGCAACATGCAACTTATGCAACTATGCAACTTATGCAACTTTATGCAACTATGCAACTTTTTGCAACATGTAACTTATGAAACTATGCAACTTTATGCAACATGAAACTTATGCAACTATGCAACTTATGCAACTTTATGCAACTATGCAACTTATGCAACTTGACTCTTATACATGGAAATTTGAATTTCTTCATGGTAGATAATGTTACACGTGCCAACACACTAGATCAATACATTTACATCATTTGCAATATCAACAAGATTGTTTGTTTATATCTCATAGGAATTTTATGTTGAACCTAACATTTTCTAGATGCCTTGACTTTTTCTCATGGCTCACAAGGCTTGACTAGGCTCAGAGAGGTTGTATATTCCTCCTGAATTTTTCACCAGTCTGTCTATACTCACAGAGGTTGTACATTCCTCCCCAACATTTTCACTAGACTGTCTATGCTCACAGAGGTTGTACATTCCCCATGGATTTTGCATTAAACTTATATCTTGACTCGCAAGATCATAAAGCATTGCATTCTTCTTGACTCGCAACCTATATCAACTAATATTCATAGGTTGTGTATGTTGCAACTTGCAACCTATATCAACTGATATTCGTAGCCTGTGTAAGCTACAACTTGCATCCTACATCAATGGATATTCCCTGCCTGTGTAAGATCTAACTCGCAACCTATATAAGATGTTATTCACAACATGTGTAAGGTACAACTCGTTGCCTGTATCAGTTGATATTTGCAGCCTATGTATGTTGAAACTTGCATCCTTTATCAGCTGATATTCCAAGCCTGTGTAAGATGCAACTCACAACCTATATCAGTTGATATTCACATCCTGTGTAAGCTACAATTCACAGCCTGTATCAGTTAATATGAAAATTTTATTTTGTGTGTACTGAGTTGTAATATCATCATGCATTTACTCTTCTTCTAGATCTACTTGGACAACCATGTCTTTCTTTTTATGTAAGATTTCAACTTGATTATGAAAATGTAGGTTTTTATCCTCTGGAGTTGCAAGGAAGATTGTATCTTCACGAGACTCTTCAAAAACATTTTCAGAAATACTATACTAAAAAACAACAACAATGTCTTTTTTATCCCTGTTGGCCCTTGACCAAGTTTTGGGAGTTTCTTGGTCATATTGACCTATTTTGGGACTTCGAAAACTGTCGAAGGAGGAGCGCAAGATGGAGCAGAGATCACGGGATCTCGGCCCACTTTTGGGTCCATTTTGGGTTTTTCGAAATATGTAACGGGATTGGGATATTGGCCCATGGGTTTTACCCATGATTAGGCCTATTTTGTATGTATAAATAGTAAGCTAGTGAGCTAGAGGATATATCGACATCTATGTGATGTATGCTAAGTGAAATTAAGGTATGTAAGTGCTTTGTGCCTATATGAGACTTGCAGAGCTAAGTGCAAGTTATTGTAGAAAGTTGGAAAAGGCTTTGTGTTGTAACATGAGGAAGAAGGATCTAGCAAGCTACACAGATCTTCTGTCCTGTGAGTAGTAGGGTTTTGATGGCTATATGCTTGTAATCGATTGAAGACACTAATAAAGAAGAATAATTGGTGTATGTAGATCGAGGGTGGGGGTGAACCACGTAAATACTATGTTTTGTTGCTTTGTGCTTGTCTCAATGTGTTTATGTTCCCATTTTTCTAAGTGATATGAGATGACTGAATAGATCTTATTATGCTTAAAGTGCTAATGATATGTAGGATGTTAGATCTGATACACATGAATAGGCTTAGCGCCTAATCTGTTAGATATTATGTATTTTACCAATGCTAAGTGCTTGGATATGTTATATGAATCTGAATGGTGTGAAGCCTTGTGTTATTAGCAAAGTGGACAATGACTGCATATTAAAGAACCAATAGTGCTAAGTGATTTATTAAGTGTTAGAATCATAGATTTGTGTCCCAGCTAAGTTTTCAAACACCTGAGTCTTGCAACCACCCCTGCCTCTACCTCGGGTGAGACTTCATCTGCTTCGCAGGTGTTGTTGAAAGGGCCAATAGTTAGGGCTTTGTTGGTGCACTCTCGAGCATTGAACCCTGGGTCTGCCCCTGTTCCAACAAATGGTTATGTTGTCGGGACCTGAAATTGTGATTGCTGGGAACTGAGAAAGAGGAATATCTTTGCAAAGATTCATCCTGAAACTGTCAAAGCTCTGTGCGTAGATTTGTGCCCTAGTGCGCATTATTCTACTTGATCTGTAAATATTTGTATTAAAGAGAGAAGGTTAGATCTGAGAGAAAGAAGCCTGATCTAAAGAAAGAAGACCAGATCTGAAAGAAAGGAGGTCGGATCTATAGAAAAGAAGCAGGATCTAAAAGCTTTGAGCTCCAAGAAAGGTAAAATTAATAAGTTTTGATTGAAAGAGATAGATCTGTAAGCTTTGTGCTCTGTTAAAGGTAAGAATAGTTAAAATTTCTTATATTTGAAATATTTGTGCTCTGTAAAAGTAAGAAAAGTGGAATTTTTTGTTTCTAGAGTATGGATTTAGGTATATTTGATAGGTTTTGTCCTAGTTTGAAATCTAGGGTGTTAATAGACGAAAGAAGGTTTGATATGAATAGATATGATAAGAATAATGAAATATATGTTATACCTATGCATAGAAAGAATGTTTGGACTAATAAATGGATGCAGGACCCTAGAAATAATTTGTTGTAGGTTCATTACCATGATCCTAGTGTGTAGTACAAAAAAGGCTTGGGATCATTTAACAGAAAGCGAGGATTAAACCTCTGTTATAGTTGTAGAAGACCATGACATATTTCTAAGGAATGCCTTGGCAAAAGACCTAGTTGTCTCTATTTCAAATCCATGGACCATGAAGTGTTGGATTTCCCTAGAATTATTTCTAATCTTGAAGGAATGAATCTGAATCAAGGAAACCCTAAGGAAGATCTAGAAAAGGTAGAACCCCTGCAAGAATCAGAGAAGGTATTGATACAAGTGAAAGAGACCCTGAATTCCCACCAACATGTCAGCTTATCAGAGATCTTCAAAGAGAAAGAATGCATCGAAGCAAGAATAGGGGACTTCGACATTGACTATGTTCTGGATGAAGAAAAATAGATAAATATTATGCCAGAAAAAACTTGGGAAGCTATAGGAATACCTATTATGATCCCTTCCCTGGGAGGAATAAGTTTATTTAGAGGAAATCTAGTAAACCTATGTGGAAGGCTCGCTCGGATACCTATGACTATCAATGGAGCTTCGACAGAAGAGGACTTTGAGATTATTAAATTTGTTGAAGACAGAGCCCTGTTTACCATGCTAATAGGAAAACCTTGGATTGATAGAGATCAAGCCAGACGAAAGGAGGAAGAAGAAGTTTTGGAATAGAATAAGCAAGAGTTAAAAGACTTTATGACCAAAAGGATCACGCACTTGATTGAGGAATAGAAGAGAAGATCGCAGATATTTAATACTAGAAACTCGGATGTCGAGGCTGAGAGAACACTAGGGGATCCTCATAAGATTGAATTATGTATCCCAGACAAGGAAGAAGTATTACACAGGAACCCTAGGAAAAAATTTCAACAGTGTGAAGTAACTAAAACCAAAGAATAAAAGACCTAGAATGATAAAAGCATTACGGAGACGAAGCTCACTGGAAAGAAGGCTAGAAAGTTAAGAAAGAAAAGGGCTAATACTGAAAGGTTACAGGAGCTTCTAGAAGAGACCTCACAGAAAGAAAAATTATAGAATTGGAGCTTCGCCGAGATACCAGAACAATGACATAGAGTACTTCGCCATGACGAAGCAATATAGTCATTGGTTCGATATTTTCATTCGACTTCTGCTCTGAATAGACAGAAAAGAAATAAAGAGGCATGATTAGACCATTGGGTCACACCATAACGGATCGAACATGAGTTAATGGAAGGTCATGACCATTGTGAGCCAACCATTATTGAATAACCTATTTATCTCGTCGCGCCATGCACGAAGAACACTTTTGACAAATCGAGAATTTGAGCTCGCAACCTTGATTAATATTGTCCAGTGATCGTTACGCTCTTTCTTTCCATCTTATTTTCATGTCTACATTACTTTGTGAACCTGATATTATTAAACCCGAGCGCGTATGTCCAAGGATCTTAGCACACTTGAAGAATCTGCGAAGGAAGTACTCGTTGAACTCAGGATCGAGAAAGTCATGTCCGAAAGAAGGATGTTTGTAGGTGTGCAGGCATCATCGATAGGAGGAGTCCAAGCTTCTCCATCGAATGTTCATAGAGCAGGAACTTCCAGAATCACGACAGAGACGAGAACGAAGCATAGAGATGATATCGTGAATTCCAAGTTGATTCTGATCATCTTACTTGCGTATATACCTCCTCTGAGTGGCGCAGTGAACATAGACATCATGACCAAGGATTTTGAGTATGCTTTGGTCACTGTGTACCTCTCAAAAGGGGTGTGTGCAGTTCGTGCCGACCAGGATAAGCTCGCAGCATTGAAGTTTAGCGACTTCAACCTCGGTGACAGAAAGGCTTACATCATGCTCACCCTGCATAAGTATTTGACCAAGACTAAAGGAAAGAACTCCAATATTATCCTGCAGTCATGGACCCAAAACCTCGTCATGGATGATTTTAAGGATGGAAATTTATTTTAAAATGTAGAAACCTTGGCGAATCTTACTAATCCTTCATATGCCAACTATAAATGTTTGGTGATATTTTTGTAAAAATGTTCAAATTTCTAAGGATTTTATATAGTTTTTATAAAATTTTGGCTATTTTTAAGGTAAAATAATTTTATCCTATAGAATTTGGGCGAATCATTTTTAAAATAGAAAATCTCTTTTTTGGAAAAACCATGGAAAATTAGCCCATGAGGGAAATTTAGCCCCTAAAATCATCCCTAAACCTCGTGCAGTCCACACTTCTCAATTTGATGAATATCTCGCACTTCGGTAGGCACCAGGAAGTGAAAACCTATGTCAAATTGCTGCTATCAAGTTACCATAGAGGATACTTATGGTTAAACTGCTGCATCACTGTGGATCCAACATTGATCAATCGAAACATCGGGCTTAGCATGCAAGGCCCTGACCCACAGGAGTTTTACCCTGGAAAGACCTCAGACCGAGCATTAGCGCAGAGGATCAAAGAGACTTATGGTAATGTCGAGAAGGGAACGCGAGGCTACAAGGTAGCCTCTATCCAGAGTGGCACAGTTCTCCTTGCATGTCAGCTGATCGCAGGCAAGCTAGTTTGCAAGAACTAGCCCACCCAAGTAACTAGATTCGTCGTTGACCTCACAGGGAAGTGCGCAGAAGGACTTCAAATGAATTGGGTGCATTACCTGGTAAACCAGTTGGAACTAGACTGCAAGGAATCACGAGACCAAGGATATGAGTTCCACTTCAGCTGGCTTCTCATACTGATCGCATTCATTGCCTAGGAGATGTTTGAAGGTGTGACCTTGCCGAACATCGAGCCCTTTGAACCATTGACCGTGAAGTTCAGTACCCTGTGGTACTCGAATGATATGAACAAGAAATGGTAGTCAAATGACATCTTCCACACTTACTACAACTAGTTGAAAGTAGCCATTATGTCTGAGCCTCGGACGACCCTGAATACCCTCCACAGGTTTCGACCCCTAATGAAGTTCAGCATGGACTGCCATTTCATTTATATAATATCACTCCCAGATGGCCATAAGAAGCAGTTGCAGTCCTATTACAAGCTTACGGAGGAAAATTTAGAGGAAATCACCAAGGAATGTTCGGCGGACCTCCTTATCCCAGCCAACTCTGTGGAGTTGTCCGATGTAGATAGTCCGGAAGCTGTGTAGGATACAGCCAGATATAGTAAAATAAAGAAGCTTGAAGAAGTTTAGGATGTAGACAACACATCTGTGAAGAATGCGTCTATGTCACCAGAGCAAGGAGGTGTTGGCGAAGATATCAGCGAGGAAACATCGCATAAGGACGAGGAGGACCCCTCAAAGAAAAGAAAGTGTTCCCCCAGAAACCTTCATCCAGAAAGAAAATGAAAGCAACCAAGACCAAGTTTGAGATTGTCCTCAGTCCGAATGAATTTAACTTCATCGTCGTTGCATTGAACGATGCTTCGATAGAGATTGCAAAGAAGTAGGAAGCCAAGCAGGAGGTGATGTATAGTCGGATTGAGATAGAGTTCCAAGGAGTGCAACAGACACTTCAGATGAGGCACGCAGTCTCCATTGCGCCCCTGTCAGTCGGAGCACCAGAAGAAGGAGATGAGCCAACTCAACTCCACTGAATCATGGATTCAGTTGAGGCTCAACTTCAAAAAGCACAAGATGAAGTAGAGCAAGCCATCTAGGCTTTGACACAAGTACATGGAATAATTGTAGAACAACGCAGTGCTGCAAAATAATAAAAGAGTGCTCTCCGAGAAAAATAGAATGATGAGAAATCACAACTACAACAAGGAAAGGAACAGTTGATGGCAGAGCAACTAGAGGTAAAGGAAGTGGTCAATAGATCACTTCTCTCTGTGACATTCATTGGGGTACATACTAAATAAATAATCCCACAGTAGGTGGTACAACTCGAAGACGTGATCAAGAAGCTACAACAGCGCATCACAGATCTAGAGCTCTGCATTGTACCCGAAACTCCACAGGAGGTAAGATACCTAAGGGAAGCAACTGCCCACAGCGCAGTTGGAAAATTAAAATCTCTTGCCTTGGAATTCAAGAAGTTGAGTAAGCGGAGTGCCCAGACTTACGAGAACTTCACGGAGAATCCAGAGTTACAAGAATTGGAGTCGCATCTCCAAGAAGCAAAGAAACACGTCGATACGTTACAGGTGCAGCTGAAGGCCTTGTCACCAGTGGAAAGAATGAAGTCGTCTCAAGAGCAATGCACCGCCCAACAACAGATCCATATGGTTCATAGTAAAGTAATGGAAGTCACTCAATGACTTCAACCAGTGCAAGAAAAGGAATTCCAATTGTTCACTGAAGTTGAAATCCAAGGAGTCGAACAAGAACAAATTGTCATCACTGTAGAACAATGCTTATAAGGGCCAGTGAACGACGCAGTGATCTAGGAGTTCACTGAGAAAGAGGTTGTAGCACTGTAGTAGGTCAAAACAACTCAATCCAAGTATTTGAGGTAGAATTTCTCAGACCAGAGTGACTCGGGACGAGTCACAGGTGAGTGTTGGGGGCTTGTTGGCCCTTGACCAAGTTTTGGGAGTTTCTTGGTCATATTGACCTATTTTGGGATTTCAACAACCATCAAAGGAGGAGCGCAATATGGAGTGGATATCATAGGATCTCGACCCACTTTTGGGTCCATTTTGGGTTTTTGGGAATATGTAACGGGATTGGGATATTGGCCCATGGGTTTTACCCATGCTTAGGCCTATTTTGTATGAATAAATAGTAATCTAGTGAGCTAGAGGATAGATCAACATCTATGTGATGTATTCTAAGTGAAAGTAAGGTCTTTAAGTGCTTTGTGCCTATATGAGACTTGCAGGGCTAAGTGCAATTCATTGTAGGAAGTTGGAAAAGGATTTTTGTTGTAACACAAGGAAGAAGGATCTAGCGAGTTGCCCCAGGGTGCGGGTGAACGACATAAATATTGTGTTGTGTTGCTTTGTTCTTGTCTCAATGTGTTTATGTTCCCATTTTGCTAAGTGCTATGAGATTACTAAATAGATATGCTTATGCTTAAAGTGATAATGATATGTAGGATGTTAGATCTGATACACATGAATAGGATTAGTGCCTGATCTGTTAGATCTGATGTATTTTACCGATGCTAAGTGCTTGAATATGTTAGATGACTGTGAATGGTGTGAAGCCTTGTGTTATCAGCGAAGTGGACATTGACTGCATATTAAAGAACCAATAGTGCTAAGTGCTTTATTAAGTGTTAGAATCACAGAAATGTATCCCAACTAAGGTTGCAAACACTTGAGTCTTACAACCACCCCTGCATCTACCTCAGGTGAGACTTCATCTGCTTCGTAGATGTTGCCGAAAGGGCAGGTAGTTAGGGATTTTTTGGTGCGCTCTCGAGCGTTGAACCCTAGGTATGCCCCTATGCCAACAATCCCTACTAAATATCTTATTCAAATTGCAAAAACACTATGCAACTTTATGCAACTTTATGCAACTTTAAATCAACTATGCAACTTATGCAACTTTATGCAACTATGCAACTTATGCAACTTTATGCAACATGCAACTTATGCAACTTTATGAAACTTTATGAGACTATGAAACTTTATGCAACTATTGTTGTGGGTGGGAAATCCCTCCTACAGACTAGCACTAAGGGTTTTATCATGCATGCAGAAATGACCTAAAGATTCTTACTTTTTACCATCATCCCAC
>JZKD02S2227052.1:14629-31512 GCA_000966675.3 Picea glauca
AATTCAATGCAGTATGGAGGATGGGCGCCTTGTGCCAAACTCCAATCGTGTGCCTCCTCCCTTGTTTCAATTTATCGGAACCGCAGTCCCGCTCTGCAGACATCGTTTGGGTATGATCGTGCGCATTCTGGATAGATTAGGCACTGAATGAGAAATCGTGGGTTCTGTACTGTATGATCGCGCAAAGGTTCGAGTAGATCATAGGTGCATTCTTGATAGATCGTGGGTTATGTATTGTATGATCGCTACCTGATTTGAGTAAACTGAGCAAGCAACAACTTAGGCAAAAAAAAAGGTAAGAACTGTGTGTTAGCGAAATTCTGGCACTATAGGCAGCGCACCCTCTGACTGTGTATGGTCCTACGCCAGCTAAATACTATGCATAGCCTAAGACCTGGCTTCCAATTATCCTATCATATATGAGGTTCAATTTGTATGGAATCTGCACTGGATGCTTGCATTTAGTTTTCTGGAATTCATTAGCTTGTTTAGTAGTTGTAAAGCACTTGCAAATCATATTAAAGATTGGTGCTGTTATTAGAAACCAAGTGGGCAGCCATTAAATTTTTCTGGAGGAAATTAGATGGTTAGTGACTCCTAGATATATGGTCAGTTACTCCTAGATATAGTGAGTCGTTATCCACATATTTCCTCCATGTCCATAGCTCAGTATAAATCTTATCATCTTACCAGATGAATAAAATTTGAGTAGTTATCCACAACTTTCATCCCTGTCAATAGCTCTAAAAGAACGATGTCATGGTTTTACACATCGAACTTCTCATTAAGCCTCGAAGTCCTTGCATATTCAAGGTCAATGTAACCAATGGTACCCATTTACCTATTTACTATTTAGTTACTTACCCTACTATATCCTCTATCATTTGCAATTCCTTTATTATTTGGGTACATTGCTCATTTTATCTAGAATTGCAGTGACATAGGAACTCTCGTTTTTGACTGAAAATGGGAGAAGGATATTAGGAAAATCATTGCCACAAGGTAAAACTTGTATTGACAACTCTTCTTTGAATGTATATGAAGGTCCTATTGTTGGACAATTGAGAGGGGGGTGAATCAGTTGTTACTGTGCTTAAACAATTATATCCATTTTTTAAATTCATTACAAAACTCTCAATGATGATCACAATAAATAAGCAGTAGAGTATTCAACATTAATCACACACATGTACAATACAGAGACAGATATTCCTAAGGAAACCCATAAAGGGTGAAAACCTCTTCTTCTTTATATGATAATTATCTTTTGTACATTATCATTCTTATGAGAACCAACTCTTAATAAGGCTACCACCTCTGTTTTTCAAGCCCCTACTTGTTGAGAGCACCAACTCTCTGGTTTCTCTAGTACCCACTAAAAGGAAGTACCAACTCCCTGAATGTTCCAGTACCAACTAGATGGAAGCACCAACTTCCAGTCATACAGGCACCAACCTATATATTAGAGAACCAATGTTCTCCCTTGCACCACCCTGCCACCCTAGTTTCTCTGGCTGCAACCAGATGGAAGCCATAACTCCCTGCGTTCAATTACCTACTTGAAACTTTGAGGACAACAGTCCTCCCTAGCACCTCCCATCCACCCTGAAATATAAAACTTTACTTTCTGTGAATTTATTACAGTGATTCAATAGTTGTTATTGGCTTACCAGGCTTATCATTGTTCAGTTATGATGCTCTGCTCTGCCTGCATCAGTGTCTTCTTGCTTGCATCCTTTTCAACTTTTTGATCTTCTCCTTTGTCCCAGCATGCACACCTCAACTTTCTCTTCTTCTCACGGATATGTTTTTCTATTATTTTCTTCTTCTATGCTTCAGCTACTGCACCTCATGCTTCTACACACATGCACTACTCCCAACAGCAATGACACGATCCCTTCTCTGTTCTCCATTTTTATAGTCTCAGTGCACCTTGTGCCTTCTGCATGCGCTATGCCATTGCATATCGTTCCTACGTTCATCATCACTCGCACTTCTCACAAGGTCCTTTGGCTTCACTTGTTGTAACAGTCTTCGACCCCCTTCCATCTTTCAATCGACTCTATGATGAGTCTACACTCCACTGGCAGTGGCCTCGAGACTCTTCATCTTCTATGTCGATCACCCTGAAGACTCTTTGAATTCTCTAGCAGACGCCATCACTTCGTTCTGGCAATTACAGCCAGTCAAGTATGGCTTATTTGGTTGTTGGAGTCTTTGAATGGTTGAGATCTTGCTGGAAGGCGAAACCAGAGATCAACGGTTCCTCGTGAATGATCCCTACGTGAACTGGCACTAGGCACAGGATGCCTCTCCAAAAGACCATTGGTTGTGACCATAGGCCTAATCAAAAAGGCGCTTTGCAACTTGTGTTTCAGGGATTCTGCTAAGAGTCTCCTTGACTCCTTCCTCTGGAATTCTTGATACCTAGAATGGAGCCTAGCTATGCTAGCTCCTTCCATTCACGTGACCACCGACGATGACCAAGCACTTATCCATAAAGGGATTTCGCAATTCATAATTGGGGAATCCTATGTTGAGGCATCCCAACTCTCCCATGCCGCAATCCCCAAAATGGTGCTTAGCAAACGCTAGCTCCTTCCCCTCACATGACCATTAGTGGTGACCACAACCTATGCCAGAAGGCGTTTCGCATTTCGCGTTTCGGGGATTCTCTGATGAGTTTTCTCGACTCTCCATGTCACGAACTCTAAAATAGATCTTGGCTTCTCTAGCTCTGCTCTCCAGCTGTCAATGATGTGACCACGAGATATGACCACTGGCTAGCCATTTGAGCGCTTCGCTCTTCAGATCAATGGTCCACAATCCATGGTGACCGGACGACTATCCTCCACCTCGGAACTTCAACTTTCAGGACTTTGAGTCAGTTTTGATGCTAAAACTCCCGAAGCTAAACTCTCGGAATGACGTCACTCGATGACATGACATGATCTGTGTGGTTGCCACGTATCCCTCAGAATTGTGATTTCCAGGTTCCTGAAATGTCGAATCATCTTGACACTTGTCATTGTCTGATCGTGCCACGTGTCATTGTTGATGTAGTCTTCCACCTGTCCTTTCTGACATGGTCTTCCACATTCACCTCCTGGATCTGATGGCCCAGATTCGTCCTTGATCCAACGACTAGGATTATTTCGTGATTTCTCATATCGCGAGTTCAAGAGGTTAGGGAACCCCGTTCCTTTGACTTTCCAGTCAACGAAAGGATGATCTTTCGCCATGTGTCCTTCTTGGATCGACGATCCAAATTTTTCCTCAATCCAATGACTGAGATTATATCGCGATTTCTCATATTGCGAGTTCAAGAGGTTAGGGCACCTCCTTCCTTTGACCTTTCAGTTAGTGAAATGCTAATCTTTAGCCACGTGTCCTTCTTGGATCGACAGTCCAGATTAATTCGTGATCTCGCATATCGCAAGTTTGAGGGGTTAGAGCACCTCCTTCCTTTGAATTTTTAGTTAGTGAAATGTTGATCTGTGACTACGTGTCCTTCCCGAAGATGGATGGTCCTCCTGCTTTCGGTATTTTGTAAGCTCGCTTCTCCTTGCACTTTAAAGAACATGCAGGTTCTCCTGGATCCAATGACTGTCGAACCTCGCGTTCAGATCTAACGCCTGAGAACTATCCTCCATCTTTCCACTCCTCCTTTCTGGACTTACGATGTCTTCCGAGCCTGTTTTCCATCGTTGTTCTTGCCATCAATAACAATCTCACTCCCAACTGTAAACCTGTCAACACCTATTTGGATTGTAATGGAACTGTGATTGTTTCTGGTAATGCTATGGATGTTGGAGAGATGACATTCAAGAAAGTATGTCAAAGTAATGCATCTATAATGCAGTCGTAGATCCTTTTTCACCTTGGTTTCTATTTTCTTCAATGGTTGGTAGTGATAGCATGATGCATGCATTAGATATTACTTCTAATGTTCTAGTGAACCTGGTGTTTTCAAGAAGGTCATAATCTCTAAAGAAATAATTTATTTTTCTCCCATAACATAGGTAGAGGTGTGGGTTTTCGCATAGTGGATACACTTGGCAATGCCAAAGTTTGAAAAATGTGCTTCAAAATTGTAATCTAGGAAAATGTTGGATGTTTTCACATCTTTGTGAACAATACGTGGGTTACAGTCCGAGGGAATCCAGTCATGGGAGGGGACATTTGAGAATCACCTAAATCGTAAACAATAAACGAATTTAGTAAATTCCCCTTAAAAACCATGAATTTATTGGTAAATTTAACTGTGATATTAATTGAAAATGAGATGCTCATTATTCAACGGACTGATTTTGAATGAATTTTTTTTCCATCCGATCAAATTCGGCCAATTTCGAACTTAATGGTGGAAAGTAATCGAACATAGTGACTTTGGAATCAATGTTTTGCCAAAGATATTACACTGAAGGACCAAAAGGAAAAGCAATCGCCATCCTCAAGTGTTTTATAACTTCCTCGAGTTTGGCTCAATAGAAGAAATTGGTTTTCAGAGAAAACATTAGAAATTAAATTTGTATAACTTTGCAGGTGAAATACTTAATAACATGATCCATTAAAACCAAAGTGAAAAATAAGAAAGTAGATAGCTCCTACAATACGGAAGAGAGACTATAGATTTTGAAAGACCTTGGAAGACTGGATCAACTTTCAAGTATCCAATTTTCCCGAGAGTTTTGGAGATAGAAACTAATAGAGGAGAAAAGGACATGCTTCTTTTATTAAGATGTATTCAAGTGCAATCATAAAAATTCCACTTCTAGTGGGATGGCCATCTCAGAGCGTGAAAGTGTTGTTTTAATTGGTAGTTGGTTGGTCAAGTAAAAAGTTTAGCAAATTTGATTGGTGTGCTAGAAGTTTTATAATGAATGGAATTGTTCGAGATAAGGAATAGCAATATCTTTGGGGATCCAAACTCGATTATAGGTCTGTTTGGAAAGAGTTGGACCAAAAGCCTAAGAATTTTAGTCAATTTGTTGGAGGAGGTCCAACAAATATTCTTATAAATATGAAGTTTTCAACAAGAATTGCATGTTCACGGGAATTCATCAATCTAACCAATGAAAGCACAATGCTAGATGAACCATATGGAGAATAATAGGTGAATTAGTATTTGCAATTGGAATACATCAAAAAGACCTAGTCAATAGTAACTACAACAATTATCGTGGCTTTCAATGCCTTGTGACAATCATTTTCAAACTGGGAAGAAGGTCCAATATATGAAATGTCTATGGGAAAAATATATGTACACTCTATAATTAATACCTTAAGAGATCTACAGCAGTGGCAATGTAACTCCTTGAAAGGAAAAAATTTCCTTTGGGAAATTATCACTTACAACTAAGGATAATTGTTACAAAAGAATTTGGAGTTCCTTCCCATTTCCATATTCTCCATATATGAAGGACTGACAAAGGGTCCTCATGTTTATTATTGTAGAAAATACCCATAGTAGGGTAACTCTAGAAGAAGAAAGGGAGATTTTTTATGTGCGACTATGAAAATGGATGTTGATTTTGGACCAGGACATTTAAATCACAAAGAGAAGCTCAAAATTTTGTCAAATGAGGTTGAAAGATTACAAACAAGAGTTTAAATCCTTGAAGCATGAAACCCTAAGAATTGTGAAATAACTGAATGTTGCAACTCATTATTGAAAGAAGTGGCTTCTTTCCGAGAGGAGCATAGTGGAAACCATGTACACAAGTAAGAAGAAAGTTTTGGTATTGAAAAGAGGAACAAGTTCCAAGATACAACTAAATTTGTTTTAAATGCTAGTATTAGGAGAATATCCTATATGTATGAAAAGTATGGATACTAAAAGATTTATACAAAAAGAACCTAAAAATAAGTACATATGTGACGTCTCGAATATCTAGTAGAAGTGATGACTATAATCCATATAGCTCAAAGATTCTCTATATGATTATTATTGGTAACTAAGATAATTCTAGTGCAAATTATGTTGTTCAGGCTCAATATGAACCGACTTCTTGTTGATTTTCATAATTGTTCTTCACTAATGTTGCTTCAAACATTAATTTAAAAATGCAACTCGAACCTACTTTTGTCATTTTCTTCAGAAATATTCTTCACTAATGCTACTTCAGACATTAAGTTAAAAATGCAACTCAAACCTATTTTTGTTATTTTTTCATGCATGCATACCCATTTGTTATCAGACATTTATTTATTTTTCAGGAAACCCCTCAAGGGTAAAACCTATAATCTTCAGGGTACAAGGCTCAACAACAATGTACTCATCATGAGTTCACCATGTTAGTTGTGAGAATTGAACCAGGGTAGAGAGAATAAATACATTTCCCACAAAGAATTGCCTTGAGCCATTGTCATGTTGGCCCGAAACTTGTTCATTAACCTTTTATTAGTAATCAATTTCTTGAGAGATGTTGTTTCTTTGTAATTAAAAAAATGCAATACAAGTTGTTGGTTATATTTCACACCCATAGTGGCGTGTCTCCTCCCAGTATTGGGATTAGTGGGGAGACATTTATGTTCACAATGTTGGTTGTAGAAAATCATACACTGAGAGGTAATGGACAGGGTTCTAACACCAGTGAATAGAGCATGGTGAAGCACATTTGCACTCTTCCTATAGAAGATATGAGACTCCAACTCATAATGTTTTAAACTGTGAACTACAGATTTAGAGCTTATTTTCTGTTATGGCCCATTCTTAAAAGCTGCAACATTTTGATATTTGTAGCTTCCATAAGAATAGATCCAAAAGCTTATTAACAAAACATATGCCATATTGTGTCTCCAATTCCTTTGATAGGAAGAATCAGTATAACTGACAACATATATGAAATAAGTTGGAAAGCAATTTTTAGCCAAGGAAAGACTCTTTCCTGAAAATATATTGCCTGCAAATTGCTTCTTTACATGAAATTATATCAGATGTATTTTCACATGTCAAATGTGAAAAGAAATAGTTGACACCAGAAATTAGAAATCAGAGAAAAGGAGTCTAAGGATCAAGAAAAAATGAAGTCTGGAAATATATTACTTGGTAAGTGTTGGTTTACATCAAATATTCACAGGTTTCATTTAAATTCAAAAATGCCATTTCAAAATTCTTGTATATATTTGGCTATAAATTGTATGTGCTTTGGGTGGGTGGGCCTAATAGTTAAGAACATGTGTTTCCTATGTAGAGGTCACAGGGTTGAATATGAAGGGGGGTGGGGTATGTACACCTCCACATACTAAGCAGACAAATCAATGTGTGCATGGGGTCCCACATCCCATAAACAAGGGGGTCTCATAGGTCAATTTTTGCATTTGGTTAGGTTGTGACCTTAGATTAGATTATTATTATAATAATAATAAAGGTTCATAAATATTGAACACCTGACTTTCCTGCTAAGAGTAGCAGTCCCTGAACAAGTTTCTCAATGACATATAGGGAATTGTGGGCTTCCATCAAATCCAAGCCTAAGAGTCCAAGTTGAGAAAGGAAATAATACAGAAAATTGGAGAAGAAAGGTAGTTGCCAGGAGACCCACCAACTAAACCCATAAAATCTTAACCAATGTGAATATTTTTAGGAGTAACTTAATGAATAACGGGACAAGCAACTCAAACCTATTCATATGTTGACCAGGCAAAAGAAAGAATACTTTCAACTAGTCAACCAAGGTTCAAGTCATATGGAACCACTCACATAGAATTATAGGAATGCAGAGTGTGTGTTTTATATAGCAGAGTGTGTGTTTATGGTAATAAATTGAGTTCTTTAGAGTATTATCATTTCTAATTGTAAGAGAAGGCTTAAAATTAAAATCTTCTTAATGGTGTTACATTTTTCATAATATGTTTGCACATTGTTTGTAGAAATTGATACAAATGGTAAAGAAATGGAAGACTATCATGGACCTTGCGGTGCAAGACCCAAAAGACAAGATCATCTTTTCTAATGAAGATTTGGTATGGTCTGAAGTAAATGGAAACAAATTGAGCATTGATCGAGTTGCAAGAATCCCTTTACTTAGATTTTCTGACTTTATTATAGGAGAAGAAAATAATCCAATAGCTCAGTGCACTTTCATTCGTCGATAAAACAAACCTCCAAGCTCAAGGGTTAGTGTTGCCTTGATATATGAGTTGTAATTATTTTAAAAGTTCATTGATTAACTGTTGGTAGCAATAGAACTTTATTATTTCTAATATCTATTAAAATTTCACAATTTCTTATGCAGTTATGCTTGCTCATATGGCCCAGGGAACAATAGATCAAGAAAAGATACAACACAATCATGTGTGCAAAAGAGGGGTTGTCAGTGCCATTTTATAGTAAAGGTTATGGTTCAAAACCCTAATATAGAAATATTGACATATAACATGTATGAGCATGAAGATGAAATTGGACGTCCATGTCATGCAAACATGACACTTCAAGTGATTCTACGTCCAAGCATAAGCCAAGGCTTTCAAGGGACATAGTTTCATACGCGGAAAGTTTTTTTTTTTTAAGTGCCTATTGACACAGTGTGTAAAATGCACATAAATAAATATGTTGACATGGATGTGGTAGATCGAGATAGGGACTTTTTCTTGTGCAGAAAATATGTTGCAAATATCTACAATCGTTTGATGAAGAGGAAAAAAACAAGGATGATTTTTCTTTTACCAGAAGCCCAATGGTGGAGATGTCCCTTTCATATCTGGAATCCAAACAAAATGGATGTTGGATACCATGGTTAGGCTATTGCATAATAGCATAATAATTGTGGATTCAACATTCAATACATATAAAAATGGGGTGAGTGTGTTGTCAATGATTGATTTAGTATAATCATTTTAGTTGGCTAGTTCAATATTATTGGTGACCTAAATTGGACTACATATGTTTTTTTAATATGAAAATATCAATTGTACACACTCGTGGATTTCAATTAACAACAAAGTGGGGTGCCAGTAGCATGGGTGGTGGCATCACGAAACACATCAGAAGATATTGCACTATGGTTGGAGCACCTCATGTATAGGTGTTACCAAGTACATCCCGATTGGAAAGTGAATTCCTTCATGGTTGATTATGTATTCATTGAAATCGTCGCTTTGAGGTAACTTCAAATTTGTTATTTTACATTGTAACTTATATTTACACGAAAATTGTCTCACCTAAAATGAATTGAATGTGGCAAGAGGATCACAAGGACCGAAGTGATCTTGTGTGTTTGGCATGTTAGGAGGGCATGGCTAAAAAATGTGAATCATTTGGCTAGTAGTCCATAAAATGAGAAAGAGATGTTCAATGATTTATTTTATATCATGAATAATTGTTCCAAAGATGAAGTGGGCAATGCAATCAATCATTTTTTCATCAAATAGGCAAATGAAGAGAAATTTTTGGACTATTTTTAGAAGAATTGGGTTACTGGTGATAAGATTAGTAAGGTCACATAATCGTTCTTGTGTTTCCATTTTTGTGCTTCATAAACATGAGATATCTCCACTAACTTGGTTTTTTATATTTAGGGATGTGATTCAAAGGATGTCGAGATTTTCCCCATGCAAATCAGGAGACAAACAATGTTTTTGAGTCATACCATAGTTACTTCAAGACAAATTCTCTATCTAATCGAAGAAAAAACTGTTCTCATAGGATGTATTGGTTGTTCTATATCCTCTTGAAAAATGTTGAACCTTGTTACCGGTTTAAGGAAATTTCCAAAAAAGAAGGTTATTTGAACAACTACAAGAAAGAGAAGCAACCTGAATGATAAATAGAAAAGGATAGAATAATTCCAGATAGTGATTTAAAAACTCATGAGAGTATATCTCACGCTTACCGGGTTAGAAGTCAAACTAAGCCCAATAAGAAATATCTTGTCACTTGGTATCGTACCAATTTTATAGCTTTTGATTTCCCATGGTCTATTTGTTGAAACATTTGTAAGAATGCCATAAAGGTGGATGGGTTGCATTCTTCTTTAGGGGATTCAAACCCTTTATTGGACCAAGATGCAACACTCAATTCAGAAAACGCGCCTCCTGATATAAGTATAGAGGCACCAAGCCTTGATCTAGATGCTAACACAACTATTATGGCTAGAGACAATGTTGATCAAGATGTCGAGGGACTTCAGTTGGATAGAGAGGAGTTTTTTGGCTACTTAGAGTTGCTTCAAAATAGTCCTCCTGCCACTTTGAGCAATACCTAGCAATTGATTGGTTTGGTAAAAAGAATGTTGGATGATGCCAACAATCTTGACATCATGGATTATGATTTCACTCTTGGTTTGGGTGCTTTGGAGACATCTTTGAAGAGGAAGAAGAGATTCTTTATCCCTAAAAAGAAAAACAAAAGAAGCAACAGAAATGGCAAATTGGAAATTGATTATGCATATGAAAATGAACCATTTCACTTTCCACACCTTAACAAGAGGGGTCATCCTCACGCCAACAATGCATCCTCTATTGTCCCGGGTGATTTTTGTAGAGTGGTGATATCAATATGTTAATATTGGTATATATATAGATCACCATTTTTTTAATGGAGCAATAGGTGGATGTTTGAAGGGGTGCAACAATCCACTATTGTGGCTTCAATCCAAGGACGTAGAAGGATGCAGTGTCACTCTAGTTTTCCTACCATTACAGGTACATTTGATGGGGCTCCCAATTGATGTAATATATGTTTCAAGTCTGTATTATTTTATATGCCAATAAGGATTCTAATGAATATTGCATTTTTATATTACAGATATAGGAGCTTCTTTTGGTGATCTTCCTCCCTTGGAACATGCTCTGTTAGATGACAACTCTCCAATTGGTGATTTGTCAGTTTTTGCATGTGCTACGGTTTCAATTATTTTACATATCAATTGTTAATGTATTATCACTTTGTTCACTAATTATATGTCAGGTATATGTAGGATGAGGGAAGAATCATCATCTTCTTCCATACAAATCCTCCCACGAGGGTAGAATCATCATCTTAACATGATAGAAACAAATATAGTTCCCTTGCAAGATATTTCATTAGAAAAGATACTTGACAACAATGGCCGAAAAAGTTTCTACTCAGATATTGTTGAAATCATGCAATAGGCAATACCAATGATCTACTTTATACTTCATAGCCTTAATCAAGTGCTTCAATTCTCTATTGATTTCTCTTTCAACTAATCGTTGTAATATGAATTTTTACAGGAATATTCCTATCTACCTGTTGGAGTATGTGTTTCCAACATGGGAAGGCATGCTTCCTATGAAAGGGCTATTGCTTGGAAGGTCCTCAACGATGAGGAAAATCCCCATTGAATAGCATTCATGTTTATGAATTGGTCCTTTGTTTTACCATTATTTTTTAGTATACAAATTAACTTATGGAACAAAATCTCTTGCTTCTTTATGTTCAAGCCTTTTTTTATATCCATTGGACATTACTTAAGAAACAAAACATGCTTGGTTACTTTCTAGATGATTATCAAGTTGTGTATTTTTGCTATAACGCTATTTTGTGTATTGTGAAAGCGCTTATGAAGGGTTATGATTGGAAAATATAAATATCGGTAGAACTTTCCATTGTGCTTGCAATATTTGTTGACCTTTCCATTGTGGAACCCACATGACCTTTCCTTACAAAACCCTAAACCTCTTGTCATGCAGAACCCGTAAGCTTCTCTCGCAAAACCTACAAACTTGTAAATACGATTGCATTGTTTACAATATTATCATCAAAAAATTGACACAATAGAAAATCGTTTAGTATTTCCACAATAGTTTGAGTATGTTCTACTAATTGATCTATGTAATAATATTTTTTAAAGGATAGTTGATAATTGAAAATTTCTTCATTTACAATTTTGCTTAATTAATCACCCAATGACATTCATATTATATGGGGAGATGTGATGTAATCTTTCTGCATAGTTTGATCAAACATAATTTTCCATGGTCCTATAGAGTTCAAACTCCTGGGATATCCATAGCCCACTACAACCACCGAATCAAGTTGAATTAGTCACTGCTAACCAAAGGAAAATCTGTGAGACTATGGAATAGTTCATTCTTTTGTACACTTTATATTTTATATATGAACCAAAAGATGTGTGACATGTTCCCTACAATGGCTAATTTTCATTCCTACTTTTATTGGGACATTTTGTTATGAGAAAGTCTAAGATTTGGAAGAAAGAACTCTATTTGATGCAGGAAATGCTTCCATTTTCACTTTCAACGTGGACTTAGATGAATTTAGATGAATTTGGGTTTCAATGTGGACTTGTCCATTTTCTGTCAATTTGTTGTGGACATCAACTCATGGTCTAACAACAAAGTGGTGAAATTGTGAGACAATGGGAATTACACGTGTGTCATTGAAATCATTTCTCACATCTCTTGAATTGACCGTACAACTATATCCGTTTGTTGTTTGTTTTTCATAATCATGGTTTCATTTACTTGATTATGACAACTTTGTGTCTATAACAAACAACCTCTGAAGTATTCTAGACTTGACACAAGCCCTTGTACAATTTTGTGAAACTTTTCTTCACCCAGTTTAGCAAGGGATAGCTATGTTTTGTCATTTATAGTATCCAAACATAGTGCAATATTATGGAGGTGAAATGGTATGTGGACAATTTGGCTATTCTTTGTCAAGCACATTTTTAATTTGTCACTGTCACTTACCAGTGTACATAAGTTTTATCCCTTTAAGGTTCATGTAATATGATATGTCCCCCAAGTCAAGTTACTTTGACAGGTCTTTGGTAAATGGATTAGATGATGTCATTCATTTTTGGGTTCCATTTTGAATATATTATTAAACTCACTAAAAGTGCTACTGAAATAATATATCATTGTATATGGCCAAATATTCATTTAAATGGAACAAGAGTTGTAACCCGGATCTTATCATAAATATATAATACAATAATGTTGGGATTACAAGGATATGCAATTAACGTTGCCTTGATTGCAACTATTTCTCTTACTAGAGTTGTTTGTTTGCAAAACAAATAAAATTAACAAGATGGGAGATAATAGTAAAAGAAAAGGAAGCAATTATTGTAGTAAAAAGTTGTAGCAGAAAAGGGATCAGGTTTATTCAAGTTAGTTAGCATAATAGAAATGTGTGGTTATATGAATACAAGTAATTACACAGTAACCATTGGAATGGACTGCATGTTAAAACACTCTCGGGCCTTTTGGTATCTAAACTCATCAATATGAGTTCAGTACATGGAAATTGGATTCTCTTTTGACTGGATAATTGGGGCACATTCATGCAAATTAAAATCAGTTTTTATAGCATGAAAAATATAAATCTTGTACAAAAATATGAATAATTGTTTTTATTTTATGAGGAATTTTATCATTTTTTCTATGAAACAGAGTGTGTAGTCTGACATTTTACTAATTTATAATGTTTTTCATTTGTGCCATTGCTTTTACTATTTTTAGAGAAAATATTAATAATTATTCATGAAATTGACACACTCATCAATATGTAATGGATTCTATTTTCACTGAATGGACACATTCATGCAAATTTAAAATCATTTTTTGTAGTATGAAGAATATAAATCTTGTATGAAAATATGATTAGTTGTTTTTATTATATCGTTGAATCACGACCATTACTCAGTACACAGAAGTGAAGATCGATTCATGATATCTATTGTCCAACCTATACCCAGATTAGATTTCATTTTCAAAATATTGGTCACACTACCAACCTTCCTAACCTCTTAACTCAAAAAAACTATGGTGGTCTTGGAAAGCTTCTCTTAATGTTTTTCTCTTTTCAAGCACAGAAACGAAATTCTATAGACTTTAGTAAAGTTATATATCCTCCTTGGGTGGAGTTCATGAACTTTCCCATGGTTTCCAAGGTGTGTAAACATTATTACTGCCAAAGTTGGCAAGGTGTGTAAACATTATTACTGCCAAAGTTGGCTAGGTGTAAGGGACAAAAAGCTATTTTCAAAGCAAGTCTTCAGAGTGCATTGAAATGGCCTTGCTAATCATGTCAAGTTGGTCATCCATAGGAGAGAGGTGCAAAATCATGTTTGATATCTTAACTACATGAATTCCTATTATGTGTGTCAAGCCCATGATCATCAGATCAAAGATTCCCATGTTAAAAAAAGGGAACAAAGAGCTAAAGAACAATGAGAGGACGAGGACTTTGGAGTCTTGAAAGCTGGTCAAAAGAGAAAGGTGGATGGAATGGAGGAAAAGACTGAAAGTTAGCTTGCAAAGTCACCTCTTGTGGTTGGTCGCTCTTTGTTTAGAAGTCAAGGAAGTCAAGGAATTAACTAGTTGGAGGATGGGAGCACTTATCGTGATTCTCAATCTACTAATTCAAATAAGGGAAAGAAGAGTAACAAGAAGAGAAAGGATCTTCCCAATGTAAGAAATAATGTTTCAAGACCAACAAAGGGTAGTAAATAGATGACCAATGCCCCACAAGATAAATCATACAAAGAGGTTGCAACTGAAGCTTTTTGTTAATAGATAAGGTAAATCCTACAAACAGTTTGCAGTGTAAGCTTTTTCTCCTTTGAAGTATTATATTAGTAACACTTTTGGGGTGTTTGTTCACTTTGTAAATTTGTGCTAATGAATTTGAACCTTTTTCCATGAAATGTTAGGGGGTTGGCATGCCTTAACAAAATATCAGTGGTTAATATTTTTTTATGTAAGCATTATCAAGGTTTTTATGTAAGACTCTAAATGCGCTCTAGCATGGATACATTATTCATGTCCATCTTACAGTAAATGAGACTGAAAATGGAGACATTTGTGTAGACAAAAATGACAAACCAATATGTCATTGTGATGCTAATAATAAAAAGTAACAAGATGGAAAAATAAAAAAATGTAATGGACTCATACAACAAATCAAAAAGATCAAAACTTCTTAGCATTTGACTTTGAACCTGGACCTTTCATAAGAAAATTGGCATATGACAGTTGTTTGTCATTTGTAGCTCATACAAGGGTAGTTCGATCAAAGCCATGAAGGTTGAGTAATTCCCCAAGTTAGGGTGCTTCTTTTAGTTCTTACTAAGATGTAAGAATATGAAGTTCCATTTATATAAATATTAAGCTTACCGACTATTCCAATAATTCAACATTTGGATGGTACTCTTTCCACAAACCAAGTTTATGGTTGTTGAAGTTGCACCTAGCAGTTGATACAAATAAAAAGTTGGAAATAGACCTGTCATGTTTAGATATAATATGCAGACCCAAATTGACAAGGTCGGGCCTTGGGGGTTTTTCAACAATGGCTCTGAAGAAAATACGGGAAACTATGGGGTGGGAGGAGTCCTCTACAGAGTCTAGGGAGTCAGAGAAAGATGTTATGACTACTAGAAAAATATTTGTTTGAAGTTTTGTATTTTCTGGAAGGAATATATCAGTGTTCTTTTATTTGATCCCATATATGTGGCCATAAATGGATTTGACATACACATCAATTTCTCTTTTGAAATACATTTCTACGATTGAAATTTTGTAAGCAGATACATTATGTGAACCTCCCAAATCAAGGTGAAAATACAGATACTTGATGAACAAACATGGAATTATATATGAATACTCATTTCAACCAGAAATTGATAAGAAAATGATCTCATAATTGGAATGGGCAACCAAAAATCAGAATGGGCAATTCCACAATCAAATCCAGGCCGAACCAATATAGAGTTCCACACTAATCTTAAACAAAACATTGAAGGACTCTTAAAAGTTCATTTATACAGAGTGCCAAAGAAATAATAATAGACAATCACATCAACTCAAGGACTTGCAACGTAAAAAAACATCTATATTAGAAAAACAATTGTTACAATAATGCCTCATTAACCACCTTTGTCTCAAAATTGTTATATATGTGGGATTATTCACAACAAACACATAGAACCTTGCACAAAGAAAAGTCAACATGGATCACACCTCACTTCAATATTTACTCCAAGGACATGTCATGGAACTAATTCAAAAATATTGATCTCTTGCACAAAACTTCAAAAACCTATACTTTTCAACTAGAATTGCAACCTTAATTTTCTAATTTTCGAGTAGAATTGCAAGACTTCTAACCATTTAGGCATCTTCTCAACAATAACTACTGATAAATTTATCCATTCTCCACTAGTGAACCAACCATCCCGTGAAAGACACAACAACAATCATAACAAGAAAAAATTCACACATTGGGGATCTATATTGATGTCCATGAATGACTATTGTTGGAGTAGATGTCGATACCAATTCATTTTTTACACCCCCACCTATAGTTGAAATTGCTCCAGATACTAGATCATTGGACATCCTCTTTATATCCACATGGTAATTTATTGTAAAAGAGTGAAACTGAGAAGCAACAATTCTTGCTTCTCTATGAAGAAGTTTTAGATTGTCTTTTCGAAATTGATAAATTCCTTTCATTTGTTTGCATATCAATTCCGAGTTGGTGAAGACAACAATATCATTGGACCATGTTTTTTTTGCTATTTTCAGCCCTTCAACAAGGGAAATATAGTATGCTTCATTATTGGTAGTCCTCCCATAAACTTCTCTCTGACTTTGCAGGACATTATTTAGTGCTTTATTGTGAAGGACATATGTAATCATTGCTTGACCAGGGTTTGGGTAACAAGACACTTCAATGGACAACGCCCACTTATTCACCATTCTTTATAATTCAAAGGATCTGAAAAAAAAGAAGATAAACAACATTTTTTTATCATAAAATAGGCATTTATAAATAAAGGCATAAGCTTGAATTTAAATGAATTTAGAAACAAGAATTTACATATAATTTGAGCAATGTCATAATAGAGACTAAGTAAGAATTTAAATGCATAGCTTGAAAA
>JZKD02S2227074.1:7962-26958 GCA_000966675.3 Picea glauca
GCTTCTTTTAAAATCTTTACAAGGCACTCAAAGATGATCACAATAATGCAGAGAAATAAACAAAGTCACATTCAACATCAGTCACATATATGAGAAAGACAGAGACAGATAATTCCCGAGGAAAACCATACAGGGTAAAAACCTCTTTTTATTTATATTATAAGTATTATTTACATTCTTTACATTATCATACATATGAGAACCAACTCATTGTGAGGCTACAACCTCTGGTTTTACAAGCTACAACTTGCTGAGAGCACCAACTCTCTATTTTCTCTAGCACCCACTAGAAGGAAGCACCCACCCCCTCGTTTCTCTAGCACCAATTAGAAGGAAGCACCAACTCCCTAGTTTCTCTAGCACCAACTAGAAGGAAGCACCAACTCCCCGTGTTCAAGCACCCACTTGAACCTTTGAGGACACCAGTCCTCCCTAGCACCTCCCAACCACCCTGATATATAAATTCCTTGTTACTAAAACTTATTACAGTGATATAAAGTTATTCAATGGCTTACCAGCCTTGTCGTTGTTCTGTTACACTACTTTGTTCTATCTGCATCAATGTCTTCTGCATGCCCCTTGCACTTTCTGTTCTCCTGCCTTTTATACTCTCTGCACCATATCCCTTCAATGCAACCTTCCTCTACTGTGCATTTCTACACTTGCACTCTGCCTCCTTGCTCACACTTGAATCCTTCCCCACGACGACAACCCTAATCTCTTCTTTGTTCCACATTCTTATAGTCTTTGTTGTCTTTCTGCATGCAATATTTGCAATGCCTCTTCATACTCACTCCGCACAAAATTCCTCCACAACTTGAGTGCTTTGTCTGATCATCATCGTGACTCTTCAGCTTCTCTGGTCGTTTGAGACTCTTCATCTTCTCTGTGACAGTTGAGCTCACCTTCTCTGCTCCAGTTACAGGCTTCAATGCTCATCCAGCTGTCAATCGCCTCCGTGAACATCTTCATCCCTCTTGAAGATTCCTTAAGACTCTTCACATCCTCTGTCAATCATCCCGAAGTGTCTTCGAGTCCTCTGGCAGAAACCATCAGTGGTTTCTGGCAGTTACGTTGTGTCGTGTTACAGTAGCCCTCCGATCTTGCTCAAATTCACCTGCACCGTTGGATTGATTCCAAGGGATCTTGCATTCATTTTGGCATTTTGGCATTCAACAATTCGGCATTTGTGTGACCATGTGTCTCGACATTCCCAGTCGTGATCCCCGAAAAGGAGCTTGGTTTCTCTAGCTCTTTCCTCCATCTCTCGCTGATGTGACCAAGGGTTGTGAGCACAACCTTATGCATAAGGTGCTTTCGTGATTTTTCATTTCATGAAACTGGAGATGAGACATCTCGACTCTCCAAGTCGCGATCCTCGAAACCCCGAAATGGCATGAGATCAATGGTCCCGATCAACACTTGATCTGACGACTCAGATCATTTCGCGATTTCAAATTTTGTGATTTCGACATTCTTGATGTTTAGTGTTCTTTGTCACTTTAAAGTCCCGATCCGGGAAACTCCGAAATGGAGTCGGATCAATGGTCCAGATCACACCTTGATCTGACAACTCAGATTAAGTCGTGATTTCTCATATCGCGATATCGACATTCTTGATGTTTAGTGTTCTTGTCACTTCAAAGTCTCGATCCACGAAACTCCGAAATGGAGTCAGATCAACGATCCAGATCACATCTTGATCTGACAGCTGCAATTAAGTCGCGATTTTGCATATCGCGATTTCAGTATTCTTGTGGTTGTTATTCTTTGACATCTCCAACTCTCAATCAGTGAAACTCTGAAGTGGACTGGGATCAACGGTCTAGATCAAACCTTGATCTGATGGCTCAGATTAAGTCGCGATTCTACATATCGCAATTTCAGGATTCTTGTGGTTATTATTATTTGACATCTCCAACTCTTGATCTAATAAACTTCTAAACTGACTGGGATCAACGGTCTAGATCAAATCTTGATCTGACGGCTCAGATTAAATCGTGATTCCGCATATCGTGATTTTGGGATTCTTGTGATTATTATTCTTTGACATCTCCAACTCTCGATTAGCAAAACTCTGAAGTGGACTGGGATCAACAGTGCAGATCAAACCTTGATCTGACGACTTAGATTAAGTCGTGATTTCACATATTGCGATTTCGAGAGGTTAGGGAAGCCCGTTCCTTTGACTCTCCAGTCAATGAACTGACGATCTTTCCCCACGTGTCCTGCCTGATGATGGGGGATCCTCCTTCTTTCAGGATTTTGTGAGCCCGCTAATCCTTGCACTTTAAAGAATGTACAGGTTCTCCTTGATCCGATGATTGTTGGATCCCGCGCTTGGATTTAATACCTGAGATCTATCCTCCTCTTCAACACGCTCTTCTTGTCCACACTGAGATTTGACAGCCATCAGGAATTCTGAATTGTTGATCCAACGATCACGGTTGTTGCTCTTTCTCGATTATCACTGCATTGTTGATCATCATTGTTGTACTCAAGCTATCATCGTTGTTGTACTTGCCATCAATGACAAGCATACGCTGCCTGTAAAACATGCCAACATGCGTGTCCTCCTTAATATGATGACCATGATTTCTTCGGGGCTTCAGACTTCGAAAATATCAAATTTCAAAACTTATCTGGCCCCACTGGATTTTACCTGAAGCCATGGATCTGGTGACGCATGGCTCTCAGAAATTCAATGGTTGAGATCCTCTCAGATGATCAGACAATCGACATTTACTTCAGCTCTCCGGCTCTCCGGGCTTTGGGAGTCTCAAATCCCAACTGAAAACCTCTTGAACAGATTCCTCCAGAGTTACTAATCTGCTGACACATAACCTCTTGGGGAAACTGTGGTTTGGATTGCGGGACCGCCTAGGGAAATTATCTCCCATGCAACTCAGTTCCCCACAATTCCTCTTATCCGTTGATATCACTCTCCCATGGGATCCAGTGGTTATGACCTTAACCCTTGCTTCCTTTTCATCGGACGAACCCTGTTCGCCTATCCTCCGATCCAATGATCCTATATCTCTCATGATCCTACAATGGCGATTTCTCCCGAATTTGAAGGGGATGGTCACGATCCTTCAAATCCCTTACACGGGTCTTTGACGTTCTATCTCCCGCATAGATTATGCAATGCCATTCCTCCTGATATTTTCAAATCCACGATCAAAGTTCGATCTCAACCTCGAGAAACTGAACAACAAGCTCTACCCATACCGACCCGGTGTTTCAACCAGAAGTTATGATACCAAACTATAACATACCCAACCACCCACAAGCCAGGGCATGCTACCTTCAATCCCATGCTTGGAATTCTTTCTCTTGAAGATACCTTTAAAAATTTAAGGATGCATAAAAGAAAATACTTTAACAACATGCACAACAAAATCCATAAATCATGCATAGTCTAAGGATTTAGTTAAACTATAATTAAATATACATAGCGGAAATACATTCATATACATATAAATGATACCATAACAGGGAGCACTTATCTTTATGAAAGATGACACCAACTAGATTTAGACCAAGGAAGTTCCACCCAACCATAGACACTATTGTTCCAAATCTCAACAACAACATCACCCCTGAGCTAGGGCTATGAATCCACAAGGATGTTTCCAGAGTGTTACTTGGCTTCCCAAACCAGTCAGCACCCAAGCTCTCACAATAATCCAAGTACCCAGATCTCTTCTACCCATCTTGCACCACCTAAGAGAATGGAACTCCACCCTTCTCTACCACACAGTCCCTCAGGGGATCCTTCTCCTTAATTCGAGCTCTAGTACAACTGGTCCATAATATCGATGCTGAAACTCTCAGGACTCGCAGTTGTGAGAAATGTTGGACACATGCCAACACATATCAGACATGAAGGCCTTAAGTCACGTCTAGATCACTCCAACGACCACTACAACCAACTATCCCATGGCTAATTCTTCGGTAGTTTGGTTTCCTTTCCCAAGCCAAGACGTGGATAATGGATGGATCAATGAATGGGTAAGTGGGTGCATGGAGGTGCATGCATGAAAGTGTGTGAGGGATAAAATGGTGTGAATGCAAAAGTGAAGGATCAAACGAGCCAATGAATAAACTCCCCATCAGACTAGAGGCGGGTTTAAGTAATTTCGGGGAGAATCAAGAACCTCCTAGCCCTCCCCAAGAAGCTCATGTAATTGATCCCCTCCCTTAGACAAAAAGGGTAATTAGGATAGGAATAAACACTTATCCCATCAAGCCCCCCTCTCTTGTGGAATCATAGCCCCCTATAACTCTAGTCCTTACCCGTCTAGAAGCCAGTCATGTATTTATTATTAATAATGATAAACACATTACATGTCTTGGGCACACTGGCCTTTTAATAATTGTTTTGGGAACTCTGGCCTCTCAACATTGTAACAATAAATTATTTAAAATGGGGGTTCAAAACCTGGGGTGTTACTTCATAGTGGCACACATGGGGACCTAATGGAACCTTGAATAGAAGTTATGAGATGTAAATGTCTGGGGTCATGTAGAGACACTCAGACTGTCAGATTGAGGTTGTGGTCATCCCGACATTAACCGAATCTAGGAGAAAAGAGAAGTGCGTCGAAAAAGAACTCCCTAAGGCTGGAGATCTGGAGTTCATCTGATTCGTCTGTCAGCTGAGGACAGGTGTCAAGAGATCTTCCACTTCAAAAGATAGCCACTTCGGAGGAAAGTGAGATCATGCGAGTTAATAAATCTTGAAGCCCGAACTGCTAAAGTAAATCATGACCGTCGATCTGAGAGAGGCACAGATCGTGGAGTCTGGAAGTGCGAACTCTAGAGGAAAGGAAATGGAGCATTGAACAAAATTCGTCCAAAGCTCCAAGGGTAATAAATCATTCTAACCATCCGGTGTTAGAAAATGTGGGGGATGGAGATTTACTCCGAGTGAAAGTCACTCCAGAGGAATTAAAGAATAAAGGTATGAGAACTCTCGAAGGCCAGAGAGCCAGTGTTCATCAGAACCGTTCATTGGAATAGGAAACATGGCATGAGATCTATTACTTTGGAGGATTGGTACTCCAAAATAAAGAATGTGGAGGAGCGTTGACTGCAAGTTGCCTAAAGTGTGGCAAAGGACAAATGTCGACCCTTGACCAGGAAAACACGTGGCTCTCAATCTGTAACTTCAAGTATGGATTACTTCAGAGGAAAAAGGCTTGAGAGTGTTCAAAACTCCTGAACGTCGAAGTCTCGAAGTAGATCATAGTCGTCGATCACGAAGTATGTGTGGTGCTCAATCTGTAAGTCGAGGTACAGAGTACTTCAGGGAGAAAAGAATTTGGATTGTTTGAAACTCCCGAACGTCGAAGTCTCGAAGTGAATTAGGGCCGTCAAAATATGTGAGGACACGTGGTGTCGGATTGTGAACTTTGGAGATTTGCAACTCCAGAAGATTCACGCAGTATTTTTTATGGCACCTGTTGTCTTGGCGTTGGGTCATAGCCCATGGTCATATGGAAGTATAGATGAATGGAAGAACCCGAGGAGCTCAGGAGAGGATATCTGCTTACTCTGATCTCGGTTCGGAGCATGGAGACCATGGTTGGAGAGTTCTGGAAGAGCAAAATGGAATAGAGACCCCGAATTGGGGTTTTGATTATCTTAAGAAGAATGAAATTTTGATGCCCCAGAATGGGTGTGTTACACTCCCTATATTCTCCAGCTCTAACTGGAAGGAGGCTATGACCCCCTTTCCTTGCCTAGTCCTTCTTCCTTGAAATATAAGTGTAGACTCAACCTGTCACTACCACTGCTACTGATAATCAACCCATCACTGATAATCAATCTGTCTCTAATAATCAACCTGTCATTGATAATGAACCGTTCATCCAACATGTCATTGTACCTGTCACTGTCATTGTCTCTATCACTGTCATTGCCACTAATTATAATACATGATCATCATTAACCAAATCGACTCACATAGATCATATACTAACATCAAGCATCCAAACCATGTGCCAATATATACCTCAAGAACATTCCATAACATCCACCAACCATGTACTAAATCATGTACCATAACATCCATAAACTATGTACTAAGATATGTACCATAACATACATCAACTATGTACCAAGATGTGCCTCAAACATGTAAACATATACCAAAGTACATCTCAAACTATGTTCCCAATATCCAAGATGCTCCTCAAAGCATATGCCAAAATAATTCCTTAAGCATGTGTCAAACCATCCAAGATATGCCTTAAGCATATACCATAACCATCAAAATAGAACACACAGAAAAAAACAACTATAGTCATGTAGAAACCTAGTGCATGTGATCATAGACCTGCATACCTTCCTCAAATTCAGTAACTAGATAATATCATCTTCATCAAAATTTACCTCAGTCTTGTGGGACTAGTTTTGGGTTTAGTCACAAACCCTAACTTTCAACAAGCATAACTTTGTACCTGTAAAGGATAAATCTATAAAACTTTTACCCAATATTCTTCAATATCTTCTCTAAAATTCCTCCAATGTTCACTCCTTGAATCATCCTTGAAAATGATTTATAGAGAAAATGGAAGACCTTGTTGAATTCTAGCCTATTCTAGAGAGCAAACTTGTAGAGCATGACACACGCTAAATATTTTATATTTGGTTCTTAAAATCCCATGAAAAATACTACGGACTGTAATATTTCTAACTAAATTTGTCTCACATAATTTGTGTCCTCTATGAAGATGTTATGATTTTTTTTCTTAGAACACTAGTTTTAGATTAGTTTCATGACTAGTCAAAAACCCTATCTTCCATAGAGTGCATCTGCAAAAATGCAATTACCCAGAAGTTGGATTTTTTACCAAAGATAACTTGATATGTCTTCTCAAAATCCTCTAATTTTAGCTATCTGAAGCATTCTATAAAATACGTTAGAGAGAAAATGGTAAGACGACCTTTAAATAACATACCTTAGAACATATAATCACAAGACTTCATCCTCCCTTGGATTTCCACCCTTATTCACTTCATATTCCCTCTAAAATTCACCTCAGATATTCTTGGTTACCTAAGATACAAATCACTTGATTTGATGTAACAAATGAACTCTTAGGTGTCTTATTTATACTAGATTTGGCACCCTCTTTTTAAGGTCAACTTGACCCAAATAAAATTCAAAACCATTTTTAATGGTTATTTCATTAGGGCTAACTTTACCAACAATATCCTTAATATTTATTTTAATATTCATTGCAATGGGTCTGACTTGTAACTTATTGTTTGCAACAACTTTTCTTCTTTTAATCAATTTGGGGCCGACTTGTCACTTCTTGTTACAAATGTTTAGGGTTTTCTTAACCATACTTTGGGGCTTCCATTTTCAAGAGGGAATATCTCCTCAACTGTGAGGAACCATGTGGCGTACCAGCTACCGTTGGAAACAGAATGATGAGGAATATCCATCTATGAGAGTCTTGCATCCACTTGTAATGTCCTTCATCCTCTTTTTCCTCAAACATCTTCAGGCTCCATGACCACACCGTCGGCGCTTCTTAACCACTTAACCACTTAGCCATCTTTCCAAGGCTTCTTGTAGACTTCTTCAAAGTGTATTCCCATGAGGGTCATGCTTAAAGCTACATCTTAAGGGGGCCTCTTTGGAGACATCTCCAAATACACCCATCACTTCTAGATTCCTCCAAACTTTCTTTGAGACTTTTTCTAGGATTGGCCAAGGTTGACATCAATGATAACCAACTATCCAACATTATAAAATGTTGCAACAACTTTAAGTACATACTTTAAAATACCATATGTTTAATATTTTTACTCTTTTTAGTTCAACATTTATTTCCTTACATCGATTTCATTCATTGTTTACTTATAATGATCCATATTATAATTATCCATAATAATACAAGAACCATATTATAATTATTCAAAATAATACAAATGGAACTTACTAATAATTATTCAAAATAATACAAATGGAGCTTACGAATTGATATTCCATGCCCTCTTGAAGATGAATATCATTATGCCACATTATGGACCAAAATAGAAGTAGAATTATTTTTCTAGAGAGCATTCATAGGAGGGATGAAAACAAGGAAAAGAGCGCAATTACACTCGACAATAAAGGAGATTTTGCAAGAATATCAACATCAATTTTGCAAGAACATCAACATCAATGGATCCTTTTATTTACATGCTACCACAAATCAAAGGAGATTCTCTTCTCTTAATAGATACGTATTGGATTAATCTATAATTGATGCATTACCTACATTTTAGGTGAATTGTAGCAAGATGAAAGCACTTGTAGATAGAGAAATCCATTTCCAAATCCATAGAGATATATCTCTTTTGATATAAACAACTTTAATGTTAGAACCATGTGGCATGTAACGTCTTATTTCTAATGGTGCATCTAATGTCATGGCTTCGACATATGACACGTATTATTTTTATGTAATTAAGAGTTAATAATTCCAGCTATTTCTTTGATTTCACCATAAATGACTTCTAAAACATGACTATGAAAATATTTTGAGCATTTTGATTATGATTTAATGATCTTTTAATGGATTTTTTTTTCTTAAAGAGGATTTATTTAAGTTGTGAATTTGAAGGTGTTTTATGAAAAATGTGGAGAAATTAATGCTGCGAAGTAAGAGTTATTTTGCACTTTCCAGAAGATTTTTTTCTAAATCTATCAAAGAGTAACCTCTATTTCATGGTGTTGTTCACTAGGAAGTTCTCTATTTCACAAAGGGGTCAAATTTGAAGCACAGTGTGCAAGATGCACCTTCCCGTGCCACTCTAGGCCTTCATTCTAGTTCTTGGGCCAATGGGGGGGTACCCTTAATATTTCCTAAGGAAATATCCTTATATATCACCCAAGGACAACCTATTTACATAGATGAAGCTAAAACTGGATTTATAACAGAGAAAGGTGGNATAGAGAAATCCATTTCCAAATCCATAGAGATATATCTCTTTTGATATAAACAACTTTAATGTTAGAACCATGTGGCATGTAACGTCTTATTTCTAATGGTGCATCTAATGTCATGGCTTCGACATATGACACGTATTATTTTTATGTAATTAAGAGTTAATAATTCCAGCTATTTCTTTGATTTCACCATAAATGACTTCTAAAACATGACTATGAAAATATTTTGAGCATTTTGATTATGATTTAATGATCTTTTAATGGATTTTTTTTTCTTAAAGAGGATTTATTTAAGTTGTGAATTTGAAGGTGTTTTATGAAAAATGTGGAGAAATTAATGCTGCGAAGTAAGAGTTATTTTGCACTTTCCACAAGAATTTTTTCTAAATATATCAAAGCGTAACCTCTGTTTCATGGTGTTGTTCACTAGTAAGTTCCCTCTTTCACAAAAGGGGTCAAATTTGAAGCACAGTGTGCAAGATGCACCTTCCCGTGCCACTCTAGGCCTTCATTCTAGTTCTTGAGCCAATGGGGGGGTACCCTTAATATTTCCTAAGGAAATATCCTTATATATCACCCAAGGACAACCTATTTACATAGATGAAGCTAAAAATGGATTTATAACAGAGAAAGGTGGTGCATGGAGTCAATATTTTCCATGGGACTGAAAGATGTTATAAATTTGAAATGACCAAGAAACCAAATTTATAGATAACTAAGAATAATATTTAGACATTATGTATTATGGGGTGGCTTAATCATACTTCCAACCTTTAGAAAATTTCAAGCCATAACACGAATCATGCATGAAATAGGAGGGATAACCATACATTCATGCATAACACATTCAAGAGATAGAAAATCAAATAGGTAGAAAACAATAGGAATAAATTGATTTACTCAATGCCTAATCTCAATTATGTTGAGAACGAAACAAGACAAAAAAAAAATAGCAGAGAATACAAAAATACAGTGAAACACAACTCCTATTAATGAATAAGATAGAAAAACAATGTAGAACAAAAATTGGCAAAATGGGGTAGCTTATATTTGAAAAGAAAGATATGTTGAATATGCTTCATTCTCTACAATATTTACATAACACTCCTTTACATGTTTAAAGAGTATCCTTCACCTCAATTATATATGAGAGAGTGAGAGAGAACAATTCCCATGATGCATGTGGGATAAATTGGTCTAAGTTTATAAAATTCCATAGGCATGTAAAATCCTAGGACTTCCTTGATGGTCACCCATCCAAGCACTACTCTAGCCTGAGTGAGTTTAACTACAAAGTTTTAATGGGATCCAATGCATTATCACTATTCTATAGGAATGTACATAAGACCATTAGGAAATCATTACATGATGTCTATAATTAACAAATGAAGATGGCATTACATTCCATTCCCCATAAAAAGGGTGAATATCATGGTTTATCAAAACCATGGGATTGAAATGTTGATTCAATGGAAAAGGTGGATTTCCATCGAGATCCATCTGGATCATTCCTCCCCCCTTAGGAAGTAATGGTCCTTGTTTTGTAAAGTTCCCTCAAGAGACAAGGAAACCTTTGTTGAATCTGAACCTTTGTGAGTCGCTTTCCTTGTTGAAGTATATGTCCTTCTTGTACTTTTCCTGTGGAAGGATGTCATGAACCTATTGGAGGTGTTGGATGCATTCAACAAATATGGTTGCATGATCTACCTTGGTCTAAGTGTTGGAGGGATTTTTTGGTGAAGATGTAACAATAAGAGATATATCAATGGGGGCTAATGGTTAAAATCCCAAGCACACCTGAAAAGGGTCATGGCCAATAGAGCTATCTTGAACATATGGAAGAATCTCATTCTCTTTGTGCTCCTATACAATCTTGTCGACCTACTTCTGTTGAATAGAAACGTCTTGGGCCAAGGATGTAGTGGTCACAGTGACCTTCTATTCACCATCTGATTGGATCGTGAAAAGGGAAAAATGTATTGTATGATAGATTATTTTGTGGAATTTTTTCTCCGATATCAATGAAGTGGCAGTATTCAGAGCTACCTCTAGTACCCTATAGATCTTACTTCCTAGACTAAAAATGACACTACAAGGTCGAGACTCATAGATAGCATGGAATTTCCACATGTATGGTTTTCCTAAAAGAACAGCATAGACTTCAAGTGGGGAAACATCACACACTACCTCATTCTTGAAGGGATTGAGGCCATAAGATATGCGACACTGCTAGCTAAAACATATGTCTCATCCCCGACTCAACCATATGATGGTGTCTGGTTGGGAGTGTGGAATCATTGGCATATTCAATCTCTTGACAAATTCAACTGAGATCAAGTTCTTCTGAATCATGTTGTCAACAATGAAATGAAAGGGGTCCCATTTACCCACATCTTCGCATGGAAGAGGTGTTCCCAGTCCTCAAGATCCTCTATTTCTTCTGGTTGTATTGTTGTGGTTGCAATGGTATTAGTGGTTTCTGCATCGATGATATTTTTCCCTTTATGGTGCTATGAATAAAAATCTAAGTAAGATCTGATTCATTTTCTTTGAGCTCAACCACCAATGACTTTTTCGAGAAAAAATCATTAGTGTTGTGTCAGGGGATTTTGTGGAACTCACACCACTTTCCGATGTCTTTCTTAAACTTTGTGTTACCTTTCTTTGCCCATGTATTGGACTAGCTCTTTTGAGGTTGGACTTCCTTGCTGATATATCCTTCATTCTTTGAGTTAAGGTTTCCTTTTCCATGCTCCTGTTGTGGCATATTTTCAAACCTGAACTCCCTCTTACTTTGTTTCTTGAATTTCTTCTCGATTTTGACTACATATCAATAAGCATATCCTAGTGAGGATATGTCCAAGAAATCCATCTCTGTTTGGATGTACCTATGCATACCACTGTAGTACTTCAAAACAAGGCATCACTTAAATTATTTGATACCCATATTTGAGTGAAAGGTATGAAATATGTTAGTGTACTTCAAAATCTTCTGCCCTCTTTTCTGATGCAGAGTCATCCATATCATGTACTATTCATCATCATTTCTAACAGGGTATAACTCCTCCTTTAGATCATGTACAAAGGTATCCCAAGTGGGTTCTCTCCCGAATGGTGTAGATTCATCTGTGGTGTACCTCTCCCAATAACCTTCCCACTAAACTCTGACATGGGGATTGGCTTTAAGGAGCACAAAGGTGATATTTTCACTGTCACAAAATTTTTGGATAGAGTAATAACCTTCTAGCATATTCAACCATTTTTCTAGAGAATATGCATCTATCTGGCCTTCAAACAATGGGATATCAAAATTAACTTGTCCCTTGAAGGGTGTCACACCTCCGAAATGGTTACTTATCAAAGATTCCTTGGACAAACCATCAGTAGTATTCTAAGGATATTAACGAAGTTTTCCATCATCTCATTACTCTATCACACAAGTGCTTCCTTGATCAATGTATTGAAAGGATCTCTTTCTTTGTCATATCTCTTTTCTTCCACCATGGGACGTTGCTTGGGCTAGTGAGAGTGGTTGTCCTCAATCAAAACTAGCTCGAGACCCAATTCTCTATACCTTGACCTCATTGGGGACCTGTGTTAAGAAATGACAAGTAGTATACTACTCAGATACCACTAATCCAGATTATCCTGAGAACGAAATGAGTCAGAAAAAAAATATAGCAGAGAACACAAAAATACAGTAAAAAAAATCTTATATTAATGAATAATATAGAAAAACACTGTAGAAAAAAATTTGGCAGAATGGGGTATCTTATCTCTAAAAAGAAAGAGATGTTGGATACACTTCATTCACAACAAGATTTACATCACACTCCATTTCATGCTTAAAGGGCCTCCTTCACCTAAATTATATATGAGAGAGAGAGGAAAACAATTCCCATGATGCATGTGGGATAAATTGGTCTAAGTTTATAAAATTTCATAGTCATGCAAAATACTAGGACTTCACGATAGGTCATCCACCCATCCTAGTACTACTCTATACCGAGTGCGTTTAACTATAAAGTTATAATGGTATCCAGTGCATTAAAACGCTAGGTTATAAGAATGTACATAAGACCACTAGGAAATCATTACATGATGTCTGTAATTAACAAATGACAATGGAATTCCATTCCATTCCCCATCAAAAGGGTGAATATCATCATTTATCAAAACCATAGGCTCAAAATGTTGATTTAGCGGAAACGGTGGATGGCCACTGAGATCCACTTGGATCAATACCATAGAGGAAAAATGTGAAAAGAAACCAACAAAATTATTTCCTTAGTCATAGTGTTACATCAATCAAAACATGGGATTGGCCTCGGCTTCATGATAGAGCTTAACAATTCATTTCATTATAATGAAGGGAACTAAATGGGGACTATAAAGTCTTATCCTTGGGCCTAATTCCTTCCTTCTCACAATATGGATATTCTAGTAGTTCTTGCAGAGAGGAAATAATGAGAAGAAGGAGAGGATCGAAACAATGTTGTAGATCCCAATTCGAAACATCCTAGATAAATTCATGCAACTTGAAGGTATGACAATTCTTGGTCCTTTTCTCTATTGTTATAATGCCTCTTTATAATCCCTTGGGGACCTACTTTTTATCCATTAATTAATCCAAATTTTGAATGAAAGAATGAATTCAATGCTTGGCATGGTGGCAATGCCACAAAATTAGGTTCACTTGTGTGAGAATACCAAATGTCTTTTTTCTGCTAATTTTGTTTCTTCATTTTCTTGAATGTATTTCTTGTTTGAGAAGGCAAAATAGCATACTACGAAATTTTAGAAATCAATGTGGGTTGATGAGTTGTATATTTGTAAATTTCCATGCATTGTTAGATGTCAACATTTCTTAGTTTTATTTTAACCTTGAGGTTTTGAAAGGCAATGTCTAATTTGATTTTGTCTTCGAAATTAATGAGAGGTAGACTTCAAAGTAAATATAAGTTAAGGTCCATGTGGAGATGATTGGATATACATGGATCAAAATATATGAGGTTGATGGAGGTGCCACTTGATCTACCAAATTGGAACATTTCTCTTTTGTATCCAATACGAACTCTTAATACTTTTCTAGACTATGTAGCTCCCATTGTTCATCTTAAGGGGATGGAAGTCCATGGCTCTCCATGTGATATATATTGTTCAAAAACATGGAAATTCTAGATTTTTTTGGCCTTGACCTTTTTGTTGGTATTTCTCCAATTTCTCAATTTTGTGGTGCAGTTATCCACATCCATGGAGATTGTGGTCTTGTCATCAATTCCCAAAGATTCCAAAGTATGATTGGAGAGGGTATTCAAGAACCTATTTACATCCTCTTCTATATGAGTCTTGTTCAATACCTCATCTATGTGCTCATCTAAAAACTATCTTATCCTCGGATGTAATTCATCAAATTCTAAATAAAACTCCACCTTGTCCCTAAGTTTAGACTTGTCCTTCAAAGCATGATTCCATACAAAATATTTAATAGTCCTTATCCTTGTTGTAATTTTAGCTTCTCCTTGATACTTTTCATATATATTTCAAAATATATGCCTCCTTTTGGAAAGAGGTGGAATTAATTTTTTTCTCAACCAAATTCTTCTAGGCTTCCTCCAACTTCTACCCCTTCTTCTTTAAATCATCTTTCCTCTTTTTAGCTAGGGACCATGTAGTGGTGACAGATTGCTCGATTTATTTAGTTTTGTATCTCAAGGTATTCACTTATTTAACCAACTCATCTATCATATTTTTCACATTATCTATATTAGAGATTTTGGTTGACTCTATTGTGGGAATTTTGTGGGTCTCTCTTTTTCGACTTTGATTGATACTGAAATCTGGTGTGGAGATTGCAACTCTGGATTTCTCCAATTAGATACTTATCAACGATATTTCCCTTTATTCCTCTTTTAATGTTACTATTATTTATTTGAGATATTTCTTGGATACATGTTGAGTAGCATTGTCTTTATTAAAAAATGTAATCTTCCACTCTATTTTTTGTTTCTCTGAGGAAAATTTATATACAATAGGGAGTGTTGTAGTTGAATTGGTAGCTTCAAATAATCAAATTTGTTCTTTATTTTCCCTCAAAATGTGGACATCTTCAGTATTTTTCCATGGGCCTTTCCCAAGGGAGATGAACTTATCTTATAGACAATCCCCTCCCCTTTTCTTCTTTTAATTCCTTCACCTTAAAGGTTAAATATTGGTTCTTTTATAGCAAGGATATCCATTTCCTTCAATATTTCTCATTTTCAAAAGAGGCCTTGGCATAATCATCACACACCATACTAGTGGATATTTTGGCTAGTCTTATGTTATCGATGGAGGAAATTCCAATGGTATTAACATTGATTTTTTGTACTCTCCAGTTTTCTGATCTCATTTCAAAGTTTTCCTTGAAAACCAAAGGCTCAAATTTGGTCAAGGTGAGCTCACCTATGATACTATCATACATGGGAAAAAGACAAGATTTTGCAGGTGAATCTTCTTCCTCTAGAAACATAAGGGCTCCTTTGATATTTTTCTTCTTGTTCTTACCCTCCAGAATGATGTCATATGGATCTAAGGATTCTGATGGATATGTTTTTTGAAAAATGGGGAGGGTAGAGATAGTCTCTTGTGAGGTCTTAACATGATATGCAATGGAAATCTTCCAAGTAGGGCCACAATGAGTAACCTAGAGAAATTTGAGGGAGTAGGTGTTGATTGGGTTGATGGAGTTGTGTGAGAACCACCCCCTACTATATTTTTCATGCCATGTTAAGGGGATTTTTCTACCTATCCATCATCATCTAGAGATCCCATTTTGGCCTTATTTGCAAGGCTTTTTACCCCATCCTACTCATGTTCTCTTTTTATTTTCCTCTATTCATCTATCTTCTCAACTTCTTGGCATTCCACTCCCCATTTAACTATTATTTGTCTTCCTACCTTAATTTCTTTTCCACTTCTAGTGTTTTCATCATAACTTAGCTAATCATATAAATAGTGATATAGTTTTCCTTTTCTTATTTTTCATTAGTCTTATCTCTTTCCTTCTCTTCTCCTTTCCCTTCGTCTCATATAGCTACATCCTTATGAGGCTCTTAAACTTGACCTTATTTTGGTCTAGGAGGGAGACCTTCAAGAATATACACTTTATTATATTTGTTGGGTCCTATTCTTGCTTGGGGGAAACCCTTTCAAAAGTATGCACCTCCCTTGTCCTAGACTGACCCACTCTTGCTAGTGTGAAGGTGGAGTGTAGGTTTTCTTTTTCTATAGTTTCCCCTATTCATCCCCAAATCCTGATATTTGTGGTATTTTAATTACTAGTGGGATATCAACAAGGCCCTACTCATCCTTTCCTATTCCACATAAACCCTTGTATCCTAAAGGTGATAATAGATGGAAGCCCTTTTGGTAAACTTGATGGGTAGGTTGTGTGGAAACTAGTAGGGTAGGAGTAGATTAGATTCATTGGTTATAAAGTCTCTTATTCTATTATATCCATATCATTTGGACTAAGAAGTCTTCCTCTACATCATTCCAGTGGAAAGCATCATGTGTGTGATAATTTTTATCTATATGCATATCCACATAATGGGCCTTGTAAGTGCTCAAATATCACCTCATTTCCCACTAGGAAGCCATTTTCTTCTTGTCAAAATTATCATATATGGTCTCTTTCCTCCTTTCTTCAAATAGGGATTCTAATTTCATATCCTCTAATCCAACAATTGCATCCTTAGGCCAATAGAAGGTGTAATATGGAGGCAATTTAGGCCACTATAAGGAAATTATTGCGCCATCGCCTTATCAGGATCTTCCTAAGCTTCCATGAGTACCTTGACTTGCATCTAGGAGTGTTCGTTAGAAAATATCACTTCTTATGGTTTTCTCTCAGGATCACTTGACCTTGTGTTGACATTTCCATTTATTTTGTATATTATGAAGTGTGTGTCATACTTTGAGAGATTATCCAGAGTAAAATCCATTTCCTTGAGTATCTTAACCACTTCCCCACCCCCTTTATGATTTTTGATGGGATAAAGAATTGTGTAACGTACCCAACCACCCAACTGAACCATGCTACCTCAAAACACCCACTTCAAGAATGATTTGAATACCACTTTGTGACATTCCCAACATCAACACATGAATTTTTTTTCTTTGATACCAATTTTAATGAACCTATAATAGCAAACCAAAAATAATTTTCCTAGATACTAATATGAAATATACCCATTTCCGAGGTACTTCCAAATTCTCCCTCTTTGATTGATTTCAAATTACTATTCGAATATTTAATTAATAAAAAAACATGAATACAAAGCATGCAATTAACCAAAACATGATAAACCATAAAAGAATGCTTAACAACATGCCATGCACACCATTAACAATGAACATGCATAACATAAACACATCATATGAGAGATAATAATAATACACAATGGAATATAAATATACCAAAAAACACATAGAGCACTTATCATCAATTAAATCGTTCACCAACTAGATGCATACCAAGGACGTTCCTCCCAACCATAGACATTGTTGTTCCAAATCTCAATAGTAGGTCACCCCCGAGCTAGGGCTATGAATCCACAAGGACAGGTCCTAGGCCAAATCTAAACACACAACAATTAGCTATCAAGCCCTCAGATTTTCCCAACCACACAAAAATCCTAATTTTATATCTATCCCCCCTTCAAACTGCACAATCCAAAGAAATGAACCCCTTTCTCTGCCATGTATTCCCTTGGGTTGTTCCATTTCTCTTCCATGGCTCCAGTGCTACTAGTAAAGAATCTCAATGCTAGAAAACTCAAAGGATTCTCAGTTGTGAAAATTCTATTATACATGCCAGTGCATCCAAGCACTCAGGAATTCATTCCCTCCTGGAATGATCAGTAATGTATTAAAACCATATATCAATGTATCTCCTCCTGCATCCATTTGTCTCCATGCCTAGACCAAGATAACATGAATTAGAAAGATTGAATGAGTAATTCTTAAAGAATGAACAATAATGAGTGAGAAGGAAATGAATTCTCCCCCGTGGAATGAAGAACAAGCAATGAAGAAAAAAATAATGTGTAACCCCCAAACAACCCAAGTCAAGGTTTAAATAAAAAGGTGCATAAGGCACAATGTGGTCTTACCAAGAGACTCAGGTGTCCCCTCATTCCCCTCCAATGAAAACATGGGTAAATAAAAATTAATAAAAGGAGTTATCCCCTCAAACCCCCTCTCTCGTGAAATCACATCCCCCTATATCTTTTCCTTTTCCATCTCATATCCAACGATGTATTTTATTAAGATATAAACAAGTATTACATTTCTAGGCACTCTGGCCCTTTCAACATACCGACTCACAAAACTAAGTCATATTTACATAGTACATTATAGTCATAGGGATCAAAATAGGGGGTGTTACATCCCCAACCCATTATTTTTGGCACCGTCCTCAGTGAAAAACACCATACCGATGTTATTAACATTACAAATATAGGCTCACCATCCTTTAATCCACATAGGTAGTTGAGCCAATGCTCACATACATAAGCACTCTAGCCTAAAAACATGCATACACAGGCACTCCGACTCAAAATGTATATAAGGTATCACATCTTATATTTTTATTGTAGCAATTCCAACCAACAAGCTCTCATTCCCCATAAACTTGCAAAACCTGAGGAGTGTACCCCCTTATCTGATCTTCAGTCCTTCAGGTTATAACTCTTTTTTTCAAGGATTTAGTCCACTCAACCAAAATGTTTCCATACTTGTGGCTCTAGAAACTCCAGATGCAACAAATCTACAATACTTTCTTCATTCCATGCCTTTTCATTTGATCTTGATTTCCTTTTGGTTCCCTTATTCCAAATCTTCTAGCCTCAATATCCAACATATCATATGTATTACACACATACAATCATCATGAGATATCATCATAACAATTTCACTCATTAAATGTCAAATATGTTTCATAAGGAAACTTAAATTTCCCCAAGTATGGTATTCCATCTCATAATTGTTTGGATCTT
>JZKD02S2227074.1:26968-38260 GCA_000966675.3 Picea glauca
CCAATTGTTAGACAACTAAGAGGGGGGGGGGGTGAATCAGTTGTTACCGTGATTAAACAATTATGCTTCTTTTAAAATATTTACAAGGCACTCAAAGATGATCACAATAATGCAGAGAAAATAACAAAGGCACATTCAACATCAGTCACATATATGAGAAAGATAGAGAAAGATAATTCCCGAGGAAACCCATACAGGGTAAAAACCTCTTTTTCTTTATATTATAAGTATTATCCACATTCTTTCAATTATCATACATATGAGCACCAACTCATTGTGAGGCTACAACCTTTGGTTTTGCAAGCTGTAACTTGCTAAGAGCACCAACTCTCTATTTTCTCTAGCACCCACTAGAAGGAAGCACCCACCCCCTGGTTTCTCTAGCACCAACTAGAAGGAAGCACCAACTCCCTGGTTTCTCTAGCACCAACTAGAAGGAAGCACCAACTCCCTGTGTTCAACCACCCACTTGAACCTTTGAGGACACCAGTCCTCCCTAGCACCTCCCAACCACCCTGATATATAAATTCCTTGTTACTAAAACTTATTACAGTGATATAAAGTTACTCAATGGCTTACCAACCTTGCAGTTGTTCTGTTACACTACTATGTTCTATCTGCATCAGTGTCTTCTGCACGCCCCTTGCACTTTCTGTTCTTCTGCCTTTTATACTCTCTGCACCATATCCCTTCAATGCAACCTTCCTCTACTGTGCATTTCTGCACCTGCGCTCTACCTCCTTGCTCACACTTGAATCCTTCCCCACGACGATAACCCTAATCTCTTCTTTGTTCCACATTCTTATAGTCTCTATTGTCTTTCTGCATGAAATATTTTCAATGCCTCTTCATACTCACTCCGCACCAAATTCCTCCACAACTTGAGTGCTCTTTCTGATCATCATCATGACTCTTCAGCTTCTCTGGTCGTTTAAGACTCTTCATCTTCTCTGTGACAGTTGAGCTCACCTTCCCTGCTCTAGTTACAGGCTTCAATGCTCATCCAACTATCAATCACCTCTGTGAACATATTCATCCCTCTTGAAGATTCCCTGAGACTCTTCACCTCCTCTATCAATCATCCCGAAGTGTCTTCGAGTCCTCTAGTAGAAACCATCAGTGGTTTCTGTCAATTACACTGTGTCGTGTTACAATAGCCCTTCGATCTTGTTCAAATTCAACTGCACCATTGGATTGATTCCAATGGATCTTGCATTCATTTCGGCATTTTGGCATTCGACAATTTGGTATTTATGTGACCATGTGTCTCGACATTCCCAGTCGTGATCCCCGAAAAGGAGCTTGGTTTCTCTAGCTCTTTCCTCCATCTCTCATTGATGTGACCAAGGGTTGTGAGCACAGCCTTATGCATAAGGCACTTTCGCGATTTTGCATTTCGTGAATATAGAGATGAGACATCGCTGCTCTCCAAATCCTGATCCGTGAAACCTCGAAATGGCATGGGATCAACGGTCCCGACCAACACTTGACCTGACGGCTTAGATCATTTCGCGATTTAAACATTCTTGATGTTGAATGTTCTTTGTCACTTCAAAGTCCTGATCCGTGAAACTATGAAATGGAGTCGAATCAACGATCTAGATCAAACCTTGATCTGATGGCTCAGATTAAGTCACGATTTCGCATATCGTGATATCGACATTCTTGATATTCAGTGCTCTTGTCACTTCAAAGTCCCGATCTGCGAAACTCTAAAATGGAGTCGGATCAACTGTCCATATCACATCTTGATCTGATGGCTACGATTAAGTCGTGATTTCGCATATCGCAATTTCCAGATTCCTGTGGTTGTTATTCTTTGACATCTCCAACTCTCAATCAGAAAAAATCTGAAGTGGACTGGGATCAACGATCCAGATGAAACCTTGATCTGATGGCTTAGATTAATTCGTGATTCTGCATATCGCTATTTTCGGATTCTTGTGGTTATTATTCTTTGACATCTCCAACTCTCGATCCGCAAAACTCTGAAATGGACTGGGATCAACGGTCCAGATCAAACCTTGATCTGACGGCTCAGATTAAATCGCAATTTTGCATATCACGATTTCAGGATTCTTGTGGTTATTGTTCATTGACATCTCCAACTCTCAATTAGAAAAACTTTGAAGTGGACTAGGATCAACGATTCAGATCAAACCTTGATCTAACGGCTCAGATTAAGTCCTGATTTCACATATCGTGATTTTGAGAGGTTAGGGAACCCCATTCCTTTGACTCTCCAGTCAGCGAAATGACGATCTTTCCCCACGTGTCTTTCCTGATGATGGATGGTCCTCCTTCTTTTGGGATTTTGTGAGCCCGCTACTCCTTACACTTTAAAGAACCTACATGTTCTCCTTGATCTGACGATGGTCGGATCCCACGCCTGGATTTAATGCCTGAGATCCATCCTCCTCTTCAGTGCACTCTTCTTGTCTACATTGAGATCTAACAGCCATCGAGAATTCTGAATTGTTGATCTAACGATCATGGTTGCTGCTCTTCCCTGATTATCACTGCATTGTTGTACTCAAGCCATCATCATTTTTGTACTTTCCATCAATGACAAGCATACGCTTCCTATAAAACATGCCAACAATCTTCACCTTTGTCATTGATGGCAACTAAGGCACCCGAATTCTTTTCTCCCCCTTTGACATCAATGTCAAAGAAAAAAAAAACATTCTCCCCCTGAGCTGTTGCAGTAATTTTAGGAGGCATTAAATATTCTAAAGGTGTCTTGGCTAGGGGTTTAGTAAATAAGTCTGCAATTTGTTCTGTAGTGGGAATGTAATGGACCTGAACAGTCTGATTGGTGACCTTCTCTATCAGAATTTTTTTTTTTATGGGAATATGCTTGGTCTTGGAGTGGAATACAAGATTTTTAGACACACTGATGGCACTAGTGTTATCACAATGAATTGGGATCGGTACAGTGTATTTTACCTCTAAGTCTGCAAGTGTCTGAATCATCTATAATACCCGGGTGCAACAGGTAGTAGCAGCAATGTACTCTGCCTCTATGGTTGATAAAGAAATGGAACCTTGATTTTTACTAAGCCAAGCTACTAAGGAGTCACCCAGGAAGAATGCTCCTCCACTGGTGCTTTTTCTCTCATCAACACAGTTTTCCCAATCTGCATTTGAATAAACAGTCAACTGAAGATTTTGATTTCTGGGATACCACAGACCATAAGTCATTATTTCTTTCAAATACTTGAATATCTTTTTGACATCTTGCAAATGACTTTGTTTGGGTGCAGCCTGATATCTTCCCACCATTCCTACAACATGCATTATGTCTGGGCAAGATGTGATGTACAACAGGCTTCCTATCATTGATTGATATGAGCTTTGATCAACATTAGGTGAATCATCATCCTTGCTTAATTTACATCCAGTTACCATAGGTGTACCCACAGGTTTAGAATCTTCCATTTGAAATCTTTTTCAGCATTTCTCTTAGATATTTTTCTTGAGAAATGAACATCCCTTTGGGCCTCTGAGTAATTTGTAGACCAAGAAAAATGACAGTTCTCCTATCATAGACATTTCAAGTTCAGACTCCATGGAAGAAGCAAACCATTGTACCAGTGAATCCTTATTACATCCAAAGATGATTTCATCTACATAAACCAGTACGATGAGCAAATCATTATCCTCTGTTTTAATATACAAATTGTTGTCAGTTGTTCCTCTCTTGAACCCTTTGTCTTTGAGATACGTATCCAGTCTGTGATACCAGGCTCGAGGGGCTTGTTTTAAACCATATAAAGCTTTCTTCAGCTTGCATACTAAGTCAAGGTTATCAAACAATTTGAAACCCTTTGGTTGTTCCATATAGACTTCTTCACTTAAATCTCCATTGAGAAAGGCTGACTTGACATCCATTTCGCAAACTTTAAACTTTTTATGACAAGCATAGGCAAGAAATATTCTAATAGCTTCTAATCTTGCTATCGGTGCAAATGTTTCATCAAAATCTAGTCCTTCTATTTGAGCATAGCCTTTACAAACTAACCTCGCTTTGTTCCTGATAACTTGTTTTTGCTCATTCAACTTATTCTTAAAGATCCATTTGGAGCCAATGACGTTTTTATCTTAAGGTCTTTGAACCATCTCCCACGTATTGTTTTTCTCAATCTGATCAAGTTCTTCATTCATTGCTTTAACCTAGTGGTCATATTTGCTGCCTTCATTAAAATTCTTGGGTTCCATCATGGATATGAAGGTTGTATGAGATTTTTTAGTGTTTTTGATTAGCTTTCTTCTGGTTTGTACACCTTTGTCTTTTCCCCAATTATCTGACTTGCAGGATGATTCTATTGAATGATTCTGGAGGAGGAATTTGTAGTTGATTGTTGATTTGACTCTGTCTGGGTGTCTTAGTCTTCATCTAATTCAGAGTCTTCGCTTTCTGATTCTTGGACCTGTTCATCTTCAGCTGTAGCTGTGTCTTCTGTAGAAGACTCATTACTCTACACCTCTCTTGTTGGGATTCCTTCATCAATTTTTACATCAATACAGTCAACCATTTTATGAAGCCTCTTATTATAGCATTTGTATCCTTTACTGTTTGTAGCATACCCTAAGAAAATACCTTCATCCACCCTTTCATCATATTTTCCAAGGTTCTCATCATTATTCTTTATGTAGCATTTACTCCCAAAGACTCTAAAGTGTTTGATTGAGGCAAGTATTCCAAACCATAATTCATAAGGTGTCTTGTCACTTTGTGGTCTAAGGTGGGCATTGTTAAGCACATGGAATGCTGTGTGTATTGCTTCTACCCAGTAGGTTTGACCAATGTTCTTCTCATTCATCATTGACCTGGCCATTTCTTGCACTGTTCTATTTTGCCTCTCAACTACTCCATTTTGTTGTGGAGTTTTTGGGATTGTGTATTCTCTCTTGATCCCATGCTCATCGTAGAATTCCTTGAAGTCTCTTGACATAAACTCTCCTCCCCAGTCTGATCTAACTGCCTTTAACCTCTTCCCTGTTTGAGTCTCAGTTAAAGCCTTAAATATTTTAAACTTCTCAAATGCATCAGTTTTTTCTTTGAGAAAGGCAACCCAAGTAAGTCTGGAGTAATCATCGATAATCAACATGAATTAGTTTTCTTTCCCTGTGCCGTCCTGTCTCGATGGTCCACATAAATCCATATGAACTAGCTGGAGTGGTTTCTTTGTTGAAGTAAAGTTCTTGGACTTAAACTGTGTCTTGTTTTGCTTCCCTACTTGACAAGGTTTACACATTGAGTCTTGGGGCTTTGATATTCTCGGAAGATATTTTACTACCTCGAGGTTTTTGAGTTTGATTAAGTGGTCAAAGTTTAGATGTCCAAGTATTCTATGCCATGACCAACTTTCATCATGTTTTCTTAGATGAAATTCTTCTCTATTTTCTTTCAGCACATATACATTATTTTCTGTCCTTATGCCTTTGGCCACCACTTGTCCTGAGTTTACAGACTTTATCTTGCAGTCCTTGGATGTGAAAAACACCCTCTCATCCTCTATCACACATTTGACTTACAGTGAGCAGATTATGTTTCATCCCATCCACAAGTAGAACATCTTGGGATTTTCCTTTTCCATTACTTAAGCTCACCATCCCTTTGCCTTTTATTTTCCCCGGAGCATCATTTCCAAANTGGAGTGGTTTCTCTGTTGAAGTAAAGCTCTTGGACTTAAACTATGTCCTGTTTTGCTTCCCTACTTGACAGGGTTTACACATTGAGTCTTGGGGCTTTGATATTCTCGGAAGATCTTTTACTGCCTCGAAGTTTTTGAGTTTGATTAAGTGGTCAAAGTTTATATGTCCAAGTCTTCTATGCCATAAACAACTTTCATCATGTTTTCTTAGATGACATTCTTCTCTATTTTCCTTCAGCACATATACATTATTTTTTGTCCTTATGCCTTTGGCCACCACTTGTCCTGAGTTTACAGACTTTATCTTGCAGTCCTTGGACGTGAACAACACCTCGCATCCTCTATAACACATTTGACTTACATTGATTAGATTATGTTTCGGCCCATCCACAAGTAGAACATCTTGGGATTTTCCTTTTCCATTACTTAAGCTCACCATCCCTTTGCCTTTTATTTTCCCCGGAGCATCATTTCCAAAGGTTACGCTTCGTGATTTTCTTTCACTTAGAGATAGAAACTTGCCTTTGTCTCCCATCATGTGTTTGGAGAATCCATTGTCTATATACCAAGGGTTCGTTTGTCTTTGACCAGACAATACTAATCCACACTTGTTACTTTCCTTCTTCTTCCAAAACTTGACACTTTCAGCAGGGGATTTCGAATCTGGTTCATAGTTCCTTAACCGACAGTCAATAGATTTATGTCCAAAGTTATGACAGGTGTAGCATTCAACCTCATTATTCAATAAGTCAAACTTTTTGTTGCAGTGTTGCCTACTTATTGACTGTTGATTATTTCTTGGCCTCCTTAGTTGTATGTGTCCAGACTTAATTTGGCAATTTGTAGTCCTTGAAGAATTATTACTTGACTGTATCATTCTTTGTTGTGGGAAGTATTTATTCATTTGAAACCTTAATTGCTCATGTCTAAGTCTTAAGGAACAATTTACAGCTTTGTGACCAAAGTTAGAANCTCATTCAACTTATTCTTAAAGATCCATTTGGAGCCAATGACATTTTTATCTTTAGGTCTTTGAACCATCTCCCACGTATTGTTTTTCTCAATCTGATCAAGTTCTTCATTCATTTCTTTAACCTAGTGGTCATCTTTGATGCATTCATTAAAATTCTTGGGTTCCATCATGGATATGAAGGTTGTATGAGATTTTTCAGTGTTTTTGATTAGATTTCTTCTGGTTTGTACACCTTTGTCTTTTTCCCCAATTATCTGACTTGCAGGATAATTCTTTTGAATGATTCTGGAGGAGGAATTTGTAGTTGATTGTTGATTCGATTCTGTCTGAGTGTCTTAGTCTTCATCTTATTCAGAGTCTTCATTTTCTGATTCTTGGACCTATTCATCTTCAGCTTTAGCTATGTCTTCTATAGAAGACTCATTACTGTACACCTCTCTTGCTGGGATTCCTTCATCAATTTTTACATCAATACAGTCAACCATTTTATGTAGCCTCTTATTATAGCATCTGTATCCTTTACTGTTTGTAGCATACCCTAAGAAAATACCTTCATCTGCCTTGTCATCATATTTTCCGAGGTTCTCATCATTATTCTTTATGTAGCATTTACTCCCAAAGACTCTAAAGTGTTTGATTGAGGCAAGTATTACAAACCATAATTCATAAGGTGTCTTGTCACTTTGTGGTCTGTGGTGGGCATTGTTAAGCACATGGACTGCTGTGTGTATTGCTTTTACCCAGAAGGTTTGACCAATGTTCTTCTCATTCATCATTGACCTGGCCATTTCCTGCACTGTTCTATTTTGCCTCTCAGCTACTCCATTTTATTGTAGAGTTTTTGGGATTGTGTATTCTCTATTTATTCCATGCTCATCGCAGAATTCCTTGAAGTCTCTTGACATAAAATCTCCTCCCCAGTCTGATCTAACTACCTTTAACCTCTTCCATGTTTGAGTCTCAATTAAAGCCTTAAATATTTTAAACTTCTCAAATGCATCAGTTTTTTCTTTGAGAAAGGCAACCCAAGTAAGTCTGGAGTAATCATCGATAATCAGCATGAAGTAGTTTTCTTTCCCTGTGTCTTCCTATCTCGATGGTCCACATAAATCCATATGAACTAGCTGGAGTGGTTTCTCTATTGAAGTAAATCTCTTGGACTTAATCTGTGTCCTGTTTTGCTTCCCTACTTGACAGGGTTTACACATTGAGTCTTGGGGCTTTGATATTCTCAGAAGATCTTTTACTGCCTCAAGGTTTTTGAGTTTGATTAAGTGGTAAAAGTTTAGATTTCCAAGTCTTCTATGCCATAACCAAATTTCATCATGTTTTCTTAGATGACATTCTTCTCTATTTTCTTTCATCACATATACATTATTTTCTGTCCTTATGCCTTTGGCCACCACTTGTCCTGAGTTTACAACCTTTATCTTGCAGTCCTTGGACGTGAGCAACACCTCGCATCCTCTATCACACATTTGAATTACATTGAGTAGATTATGTTTCATCCCATCCACAAGTAGAACATCTTGGAATTTTTCTTTTCCATTACTTAAGCTCACCATCCCTTTTCCTTTTATTTTCCCCGGAGCATCATTTCCAAAGGTTACGCTTCCTGATTTTATTTCACTTAGAGATAGAAACTTTCCTTATTCTCCCATCATGTGTTTGGAGCATCCACTGTCTATATACCAAGGGTTCATTTTTCTTTGAGCAGACAATACTAATCCACACTTGTTACTTTCCTTATTCTTCCAAAACTTGACACTTTCAGTAGCGGATTTCGAATCTGGTTCATAGTTCCTTAACCGACAGTCAATAGATTTATGTCCAAAGTTATGACAGGTGTAGAATTCAACCTCATTATTCAATATGTCAAACTTATTGTTGCATTGTTGCCTACTTATTGACTGTTGATTATTTCTTAGACTCCTTAGTTGTATGTGTCCACAATTATTTTGGCAATTTGCAGTCTGTGAAGAATTATTGCTTGACTGTATCATTCTTTGTTGTGGGAAGTATTTATTCCTTTGAAACCTTAATTTCTCATGTCTAAGTCTTAAGGAACAGTTTACATCTTTGTGACCAAAGTTAGAACAATAGAAACAATAGCCATAGAAAAATTCTTTGTACCTAGAAAATGGTTGTCTTCTTTGAGCAAATTGATTTCTTTAATGTTGATGACGTCTTTCAGCAGAGAGAGCATTTTTTCTTCGTTCTACAGATTCAATCCTGGCACCTTTTTCTTTACTCGTCCTGGGTGGCTGATTGTCTTCCTTTGTTTCTTTAGGTTTGTTATTGTCATTGGTTGCACTTTTGACAAAATTGATGGGTTCTTCATTTCCTGGCTTCCCACTACTTGATCCCTCTTCATAACCCAAACCAGTTTTCATCTTTNTGTAGCATTTACTCCCAAAGACTCTGAAGTGTTTGATTGAGGCAGGTCTTCCAAACCATAATTCATAAGGTGTCTTGTCACTTTGTGGTCTGATGTGGGCTTTGTTAAGCACATGCACTGCTGTGTGTATTGCTTCTACCCAGTAGGTTTGACCAATGTTCTTCTCATTCATCATTGACCTGGCCATTTCCTGCACTGTTCTATTTTGCCTCTCAACGACTCCATTTTGTTGTGGAGTTCTTGGGATTGTGTATTCTCTCTTGATCCCATGCTCATCACATAATTCCTTGAAGTCTCTTGAAATAAACTCTCCTCCTCGATCCGATCTTACTACCTTTAACCTCTTCCCTGTTTGAGTCTCAATTAAAGCCTTAAATATTTTAAACTTCTCAAATGCTTCAGTTTTTTCTTTGAGAAAGGCAACCCAAGTAAGTCTGGAGTAATCATCGATAATCAACATGAAGTAGTTTTCTTTCCCTGTGCCTTCTTGTCTCGATTGTCCACATAAATCCATATGAACTAGCTGGAGTGGTTTCTTTGTTGAAGTAAAGCTCTTGGACTTAAACTGTGTCCTATTTTGCTTCCCTACTTGACAGGGTTTACACATTGAGTCTTGGGGCTTTGATATTCTCAGAAGATCTTTTACTGCCTCGAGGTTTTTGAGTTTGATTAAGTGGTCAAAGTTTAGATGTCCAAGTCTTCTATTCCATAACCAATTTCATCATGTTTGATTAGATGACATTCTTCTCTATTTTCTTTCAGCACATACACATTATTTTCTATCCTTATGCCTTTGTACACCACTTTTTCTGAGTTTATAGACTTTATCTTGCAGTCCTTGGACGTGAACAACACCTCGCATCCTCTGTCACACATTCGACTTACACTGAGCAGATTATGTTTCAGCCCATCCACAAGTAGAACATCTTGGGATTTTACTTTTCCATTACTTAAGCTCACCATCCCTTTGCCTTTTATTTTCCCCGGAGCATCATTTCCAAAGGTTACGCTTCCTTATTTGCTTTCACTTAGAGATAGAAACTTGCCTTTGTCTCCCATCATATGTTTGGAGCATCCACTATCTATATACCAGGGTTTTTTTTTTCTTTGAGCAGACAATACTAATCCACACTTGTTACTTTCCTCCTTCTTCCAAAACTTGACATTTTTAGCAGGGGATTTCAAATCTGGTTCATAGTTCCTTAACCAATAGTCAATAGATTTATGTCCAAAGTTATGACAGGTGTAGCATTCAACCTCATTATTCAATAATTCAAACTTATTGTTGCAGTGTTGGCTACTTATTGACTGTTGATTATTTCTTGGCCTCCTTAGTTGTATGTGTCCAGAATTAATTTGGCAATTTACAGTCCGTGAAGAATTACTCCTTGACTATATCATTCTTTATTGTGGGAAGTATTTATTCCGTTGAAACCTTAATTGATCATGTCTAAGTCTTAAGGAACAATTTACAGCTTTGTGACCAAAGTTAGAACAATAGAAACAATAGCCATAGAAAAATTCTTTGTACTCGGAAAATGGTTGTCTTCTTTGAGAAAATCGATTTCTTTATTGTTGATGACGTCTTTCAGTAGAGAGAGCATTGTTTCTTTGTTCTAAAGATTCAATCCTGGCACCTTTTTCTTTACTCGTCCTGCACGGTTGATTGTCTTCCTTTGTTTTTGCAGGTTTGTTATTGTCATTGGTTGCACTTTTGACAAACTTGATGGGTTCTTCATTTCCTGGCTTCCCACTGCTTGATCCATCTTCATAACCCAAACCACTTTTCAGCTTTGGATTCCTTTTTTGATTTAGAATGGTGGCTTCCTTCTGAGGCTTTGATACTTGACAGATTCTGATTATACAAGGCTTGAAACTTCTCCATTTCTTTCCTTGTTTTCACTACTTCTTGTTCTAATGATTCACATCTAGCCTTCTTTTCTGATAGTTGTTGTTTCATAATCTTTTCGATTTTCTTTTCCTTTTCCAATTATACTTTTAGTAGAACAAGGTCTTCATTAGGTTATTTACTGTCTTTCTCGAACTGTATCAACAATTGTCTTTGCTTTCTGTTCTTGATTCTTAGTCTGTCAATCTCTTCCAATGCACTGATCAATTCTCCTTCCATGTCAACCACAACTTCTTCTTCATTCACATCACTCCCTGTGCTATTATTTTCATAGTCCTCTTTGGCCATAAGTATGAAGTCATTTAGTTTATCTTCAATAGATGAATCATTGTCTTCATCATCTGAAGGATCA
>JZKD02S2227085.1:13040-29884 GCA_000966675.3 Picea glauca
AATGATGGATTTCCAAACAAAGAGGAAGAAATTCATACCTCTTTTTATGTAGATGGATAGGTTCATCGGATATAGAAGAATGCAGTGTGCCTTCTCTTTCTCAAACATCTTGAAAGACGAAATAACTTAGATTGAGGAGAGTCAAAGTGAATTGGGTTATAGTTGTCGACCTTCTTTCAACGAGATTACTACAATGGATGGCAATGAAATTCTTTAAGGGTCAAGTGTTGGTTGTTTCGGAGTTTCAAGGCTCGGTTCCTAAGAAAAACAAAAATGAGCGAGATTGAGACCAGGCAGATTTGGAGGAAGATATATTAGTACTATCTTCTTACCTTAATGGACGAAGTTGGGGCTTTGTTGCTAGCCCTGGAACTACTTCAACCACTCAACAAACTATCTCTACCACATATCCATCTTCTACATCAGCAGGAAGGAGGGACGTCGAGCTCTATCAAATAGAGTGTCACCTTGTTGTCCAAGCACGCTCACTCAGAGAGCGGCCCATCCAAATTGAATGAAACATGATTTCTCTATAGCTCAAGAAGTTGCAAATATTGGGTCAACTGACAAATCCTCATAATTGATTAAAACCTTATATACACAATGTTATTCTCAGAAAGAAAGAGTTTAGGTAACTGGATGCATATCTCAATTTTACTGTAATTGTTTATTTGTTAGTATGCGAGCACAATTTCTAGAGCGTTTTTCCAACAAATGATATAGGAAGGAAGCATTTGGTCATATTTTTGGACGGCATGGTAGTAAGATCAAAATATCAATATGAATCTGAATATGATTCTATACTCCAAAAAAAATATGTAACTAAAAAATTCAGCATAGATTTAGTGATGAAGAACATACATTTTGTTTGAAATTTTGGAGGAATTTTAACTAAAAGAATTAAGTTACTAAAAAATTCAGCATAGTTTCAGTAACGAAGAACATACGTTTTGTTTGAAATTTTGGAGGAATTTTAACTAAAAGACGTGAAATGGTTAATAAAAAATAATTTATGAAGTATCATAAACATAAAACATATTATCAAAAACGATGAAAAGATTTAATATGATGCCTTCAAAAAAACCATTCAAAAGCAATGTTGACTCCCTAAATACCCACTCGATAGATTTCTTATATCTCTTCTACACTATGTATAATTTAATGGATGCCTAAAAGAGGTGCAGGTTTAGGACGAGCGTGCAAAATTGTGTTTTCTCTCAAAGTAGAGCATATAATTTGGGAGCATAAAGTAGAGGCAGATTCTAGACATTCATCAACCCAATCCTCCAACATCTAATCATCCTTTGCATTGGTGCCAAAACCTAGAAGAATAAATGAAACATAAGTGGAAATGTAATCTTGATCTTACACTCTATTGTGGCGGTTGTACAATCATGGTATCCAAGTTGCAAATCTGATTGCAAATAAACATAAAACATATTATCAAAAACGATGAAAAGATTTAATATGATGCCTTCAAAAAACCATTCAAAAGCAATGTTGACTCCCTGAATACCCACTCGATAGATTTCTTATATCATCTCTTCTACACTATGTATAATTTAATGGATGCCTAAAAGAGGTGCAGGTTTAGGACGAGCGTGCAAAATTGTGTTTTCTCTCAAAGTGGAGCATATAATTTGGGAGCATAAAGTAGAGGCAGATTCTAGACATTCATCAACCCAATCATCCGACATACTAATCCTCCTTTGCATTGTGCCAAAACCTAGAAGAATAAATGAAACATAAGTGGAAATGTCATCTTGATCTTACACTCTATTGTGGCGGTTGTACAATCATGGTATCCAAGTTGCAAATCTGATTGCAAAATTTAAATGTTCCAAACAATGGTATTCAAGTTGCAAATATGAGTACAACTCATTTGTCTACAATAGAGAGATTTGTATGCGTATTTTAATTATGTTGATTTTTTATGGTGGGTTCCTCTGGTAAAACTTATGAAAATAAACCCCCAAATTTCTCGACCCTCGAGCTTAGGGAAAGGGAAATCGGCTACATGGAGGATGTAGAGTATGAATCACATCACATGACTAGTGGAATCTTGACCTATATAAATCTGATTTGTTTTCTATCCATTCACCACACCTCCAAATGTGTTATATCTGGAGACAAACAAAGAGGTAATAAACACAATGAATAAATTCATATGTCATGGTTTTCGTGAGTCAACTATCTATGCATCGAAAAACCAAGTTAGCTAAGATCAAATAGTGAGTGATTCCATTTTAAACAAGCGTTGCATGCTAGCGTAGTCCCTGCCAGGTTGGAATGGGAATAAATACGACCGAGTAGAGACACGTGGGTAGTAAACTGAAGTACATGTGGTATCCATGCAGAATTTAGTATTCCCGGATTAGTTCTATTTGAAATTTATCAAAATATATTAATGTCTGGTACATCAACAAAGGTTCCTAGTATCTAAGTTTGATAGTACAGGGAAGATTTAAAAGGAGAGTGGACAAAAAATTTAATGTACAATAGTCATACATTTAAAAGGTCCTTGGACACCAAAAATTTAACATACAATAGAATAGTAGTAAGATTTGTTACATAGGTTCATGGACGAAAACACAAAAAAATTAGCATTCCCGAATTAGTTTTCGTTAAAAGAAATTGAAATTTATCAAATTATAGGTTCCTTGACACCGTAAATTATACATACCAAATATGTACTTTTATGAAGTACATATTTACTTTTATACATATGAAATATGTACTTTTATAAAGTATGGGCATGAAATTTTATAGAGCATGCACAGAGCTTTTATTCCATAGTTAGCCACTTTTTGGATCGCGGGTTCTCGGGCTGGTGAGCTCAAAATTGGGCCTCTGTTGTTTTGTGGTCTACAAATACCACCCAGAGTTTCGCGATATACAAATTGACAAGCAGACTTGCGGACTATTTGAATTTGAAGGACCTCGTGTTGATGTAATAGTAGAATTGGACTTAGCCTTGAAATTGCAGCACAGATGTGGCAAGCAGTATGAAGGACAGGTGGTAAGGATGCAAGAAATGACACTCTCTATATGTGTGAATAGAAAAAAAGTATTGAACACAATTTTATACATTTATATAAATAAATAAAGTGTTACATATTCCTAGAAATTTAAAAAATGTGTGTGTGTGAAATATGATATCTCAAATTTGAACGACTTTTCTTTGAAATTCCCGAATTAGTATTCTTTGAAATTTATGAAAAACTAATAATTGATGTTACATATTTCTTGAAATTAAATCAACATTTAAAAGCATGCAATAGAATAGCAATAGCATCTGTTACATAGGTTCGTGGACAAAAACAGAAGAAAATTAGCATCCCCAAATTAGTTTTCTTTAAAGGAAAGCCTTGTGGACATAAAAAAAAAAATGGAATTTATCAAATTATAGGTTCCTGGACACGAAAAATTTAGCATACAATAGAATAGTACCAACGTCGTGCAACAATGACCCCATGGCCCAATGGATAAGAGGCCGATCTACGAAACCGAAGATTCTCGGTTCGATCCCCAGTGGAGTCGTTGTGTTCCATATATTTAGTGGTAGCAGGAAAATAACTTACAGGAATTATGAAGGTACATTTATCACTGTGGAGCAGCAAGCTCGCTGTGGAGGCGGATCGCTTGCCGGAGTGTGGGTCGCTCGTTGGTGAAGAGGACTGTTGAGCACTGCCTGTTGAACGTGGAGCGGGCTTGGAGTATCTGGTCTGCGCCTTTGAGCAGTGATCGTTGGGATTCGTTGCATGCATGCTTAATCGTTCCATTTTTGCATGAAGTTTGCATGCGCTGGAAGTCCTGTCCATTCTCACATTTGGAAAGCGTGAGTTTATAGGATTGTAAGTTCGAAGTTTCAAGCTGGAGCTTAAAAGGCAAGCCAACTGCTTCAGTCAAGCTAGCAGGGTCTGAGCTCTACGGGACAGACCCGAGCCCAGGGTTCGCGTCCATGGAGGGGTTGGGCACCCCACAGGAGTCCCCTACGCCTCCTCCGTCGATTTCGCCTGCTGAGGCTTTCAATAGGCTCCTGGCTAGACTCCCACAGAAGAGAAACTCGGAAGCTGCGAAATTTGTGAAAAAACTGGATGATATCCCTGTGATCTCCCTCCCTCCAGAAACCCCGATCCAGGTTGCTCTGTCATTGGCCAATCGGGCTCTCATTGGCAGTTCACAGGGCTATGGTCGTCCCCAAAATCCACCGAAAGTTGGGTCAACAGAAACTGGGCGCCGTTGATCAAAGAAAGCGTCACTTCTTACTTTCTGGGGAGAGGATACTTCCTCTTCGAGTTCACTTCAAAGGACGACAAAGACCTGATCTTCCAAAATGGCCCCTACTTCATGGGCCCTCAGGGTCTGTACTTGAACAAATGGACCCCGGACTTCGATCCGGAAGTAGATGTGCCCAAAGTCGCCCCGATGTGGGTCAGACTCCCAAACCTCCCAGTACACTGTTGGAATGGGGACTCCCTGAGACACATTGGAAATGCTCTGGGAAAATTTATAGACCGAGCGAATAACAAGGACCAATATGACTGTGCCAGGATCTGTGTAGAAGTAGATCTGGAGGTGGGTCTACCAGAGGCCATCACATTAAAGGTCGAAAGCTGGACGCATCTACAGAAACTGGACTATGAGCAGCGACCCTTCAAATGCCGAAAATGCCATGTTTATGGCCACTTCGCCAGAGGATGCCCGACCAACAAAGAGGCTATGCAGGGAAAGGAGGATGGATGGAACCAAGTCAAGCGATCCAAATTCAATCCCAAGAATCAGAAGTCGAGAGGCCCTATTGGCAAGGGACCCAATCAGGCCATTGCCCAGCAGATCCCTCTCAATCCTGGTCCAGGAAATAAGTCCAGCCCTCTAAGCTCACAACCAGAGAACACACAGGAGGTCGAGGTCCAAGAGGAGACATAAGCTACCATGGAGACCGAGACCCAAAAAGCAGCTCCTTCCAGTAAAGGTACGTCCTCAGCCACCCATAAAGGAACAAGTGTTGAGGATCCTCAAGGTAAGGCTATAGAAGTCGAGGGAGAAGAGCAGGAAACGGACGAATCAGAAGAGGAAGGAGAAATAGGTGAGTCCCAAACCTCGGTGAGGAGATCTCTAAGAGGTCGGAAAACTGACAAGGAAAAAAGGGAGCAGGAGACCTACAAAGAAAAACTTCAGGGCAGCCAACCAACGCTGGAAAAACTGCTAGCCCCAAAGACTAAGATACTGAAAAACCAACCCCAAGGCTCCAAGGGAGCCCTCCAGAAACAAAAATAATGAAGGTCATCTCCTGGAATTGTAGAGGTATGGGGTCCAAAGTAAAGGAAGAAGCCATCAGAAGCTTAATCAGAACAGAAACCCCAGACATACTTCTCGTCCAGGAGACAAAGCTGGAAGACATAGCCTTCCTTCAAGCAAGCAAGAAACTTTGGATGAAAAGTGAAGCAAGAGCCATCCTTGCCCGGGGGGCCTCAGGAGGGATCGACACTCTTTGGAATGATAACAAATTTACAGTTCTATTGGAGGTTCGGAACACTCATTGGTTGTTACTGAAAATGCAGAATTTGGACACTAAGGAAACCTTTTGTCTTTTCAATGTTTACTCTCCAGTCAATGTCGGGGGAAAAAAAGGTTGTTGGGACTCTATACGAAGCCAAGCAGATCTAACAAAACTGGAAAATATAATTATTGTTGGAGACCTCAACCTTACTCTTCACCCATCCGAAAAAAGGGGAGGCAGCGTAGTTCGAGATCCGACAAGGGAATGGGTGGAGGACATCATGCAGGACTAGGACCTGCTGGATACCAAACCCTCATCTGGTAAGTACTCTTGGTCTAATAAAAGAGTGGGTCCTGGACATATTGTTGCCAGGCTAGATAGATTTTTTATTCAAAGCTCCTTTTTGTTGCTAGGTTTAGAGCCTAGAATGCATATCCTTGCAAGTAGCGTTTCGGACCATAAACCCATAAAGCTAGAACTTCTAGCTCACCATGACCTGGGCCCCATCCCCTTTAGATTTAGCCCACTATGGGTTAAGGAGCCAAACTGTACGCAAACGGTCAAGGATTGCTGGAATAAGCCTGTCAATGGTTCGCCTTTCTATATATGGGAGGAAAAACTTGGAAGGGTAAAAGGAGTTCTAAAAAGATGGGCCAAAACTCTACCCAATCCAGCCACAAAAAGGAAATCCATTAAAGTCGCCCTTGCCTCCCATCAAGCTTGTATGGAGAATGCTTCCCTCACAAAGGAGTTAATAGATCAAGAAGCTCAGCTGCAACAGTGCTATCACAAGGCCTGCTTAGCTGAAGAGGAGTATTGGAGATTAAAATCCCGCAATCTCTGGCTCAAAGCAGGGGATAGGAACACTGTTTTTTTCCATAAACAAGCCCAAGTAAGGAAATGTTTCAACACCATTTCAGAGATTAAAGTGGATAGAGATACTCACAACGACTTTGATCACATAAAGAAAGCAACCTTCTCACACTTTCAAGAAATGTATAGAGAGGACAAAGACCCAAACCAATATCCAGATCTGCTAGACATTATACCCACTGTTCTCTCTCACCATATGAAGGAGAATCTGGAGGCCAAAGTCACTAAAGATGAAGTCAAAAAGGCTTTGTTTGATATGGATCCTAATAAGGCCCCTGGGCTGGATGGATTCTCTGCCAAATTTCTTCAAGCCTGTTGGCAGATTGTTGAAAAGGACCTTCTCAAAATGGTACAGAAGTCTCAAAACACACAGAGAATAGGCGACAGCACAAACTCTGCTTTTTTAGCCCTCTTACCCAAGGAAAAAGGCACCAACAACTTCAACAGATTTCGTCTGATTTCCCTTTGCAACATTGGATATAAAATAATCACTAAAGTAATTGCAAACAGGCTGAAGTGCATTCTTCCTAAAATAATTCCTGAAAATCAAGGAGGTTTCATTCAAGGTAGGCAGATCGTGGACAATTACATTCTTGTACAAGAGGCAATTCACTCAAATCTTCGCCGAAAAGAGCAAGGTATGGTGATTAAACTGGATTTAGCAAACACTTTTGATCGAGTAAATCACAGTTTTCTTTTAAATGTTATGAGCAAATTTGGTTTTGGAGAAAATTTCATCAAATGGATTCGGGCATGTATCTCAGAGCCATGGTTTACTCCGCTGATAAATGGAAGAGCCACTGATTTTTTCAAGGCTTCGAGAGGACTTAGGCAGGGGTGTCCTCTTTTCCCTCTGCTCTTTGTCATCCAAGCCTCTGTCCTCAGCTTCCTGTTAAACAAAAAAATGCAAGATCAAGACATAAACGGACTATGTATTGCCAGAGGGGTCAAAAACATTAATCATGCCTTGTTTGCGGATGACACTCTGCTTTTGGGTGTTGCCTCTCTCTCCTCTGCCTTCAAATTCAAAGCGGTTTTGGATGAATTCAGTGAGGCCTCAGGCAGCGTCATCAACAAGAGCAAATGCCACATCTACAACTGGAATATTACGCCTAGATTGCTCTCTGACATCTCTAGATGTTTGGGGTTTGCAGCCTCTTCTTCTTGGTCCTCCTTTAAATACTTGGGCCTCCCTGTAACATACAAGAGACCGGCAAGCAAAGACTGGCTCCCTTAATTGGAAAAATTCAAGTCCAAGATTCAAGCCTGGGGTTACTCCTGGCTTAACTCTGCTGGCAAATCTGTCTTAATCAAAGTTGTGCTTACCAGCCTCACTTTATTCCAATTCGTCGGACTTCTCGCTCCGGTGACCATTTTAAAAAAAATGGAAGAGTACATACGGAGGTTCTTTTGGAAGGGAGGAAAACAGAACGAAAACAAGATCCCCCTTGTCAATTGGGAAACCATCTCCAAGCCGGTGTGTGAGGGTGGTCTAAACTTCAAAAACCTCTGTCAGCGGAATGTGGCAATGGCGGCAAAGATTATTTGGAAGATCATTGCGCCCAAGCCTGGCTGGGCCCACTTGGCACTCTGGAAAAAATATTTCAGAGGACCTCGTTCCAGATGTCTAGAACAGGTGATTCAAATGCCCAACTCGGCATTTCTCAAGTTGTATGCCAAAGCTGCCCCTCTAATCACTACGCCCTCCTACTGGATCCCAGGTAACGAAAAAAAATCAACATATGGACAGACAAAATCATGAATAAGGCCCCAATAGAAGACAGAGCCTCCATTAGATCGTTGCGTTGCTGGATGGACAGAAAGGGACTGCGATCGCTGTGGGATATTTCATGCTGGAACAACTCTGATTGGGCAGGATGGAAGCCCATTGAAGTGTCGGATCATTTGACCACCGAATGGACCACGCTGCTTGAGCTGCTACACGGTCTGGCGCCCACGCACACGAGGAAAAAAGACTGGAAAGGTTGGGGGCCGAATGCCAGAGGTTATGCCGTCTCTTTGGGATACGCTACGCTGAACGAGAGGCCATACGCCCCCCCGACCTAGCTCCTTGGCAAGGGGTCTGGCGTTTTCCTTCATGGCCCAAAATAGACTTTTTTGCCTGGCTCTTCTGCCATGGCAAAATCCTAACTTATGATTATTTGCAGAAGAAAGGTTTCTACAGTCCCTCCATCTGCTCACTGTGCAACGATAATGCCGAGACAGCAGTCCATCTAATACTAGAATGCAGTTTCTCCAAGCAGATTTGGTCTTTTTTTGTCCAAGATGTAGATCCAAATTTCGTGCTTCCTTGCTCCACTGCCGAACTCTTTTCAAAATGGGCAATCAGATATCCCAGTCCCCCCCCCAAAGAATCAGATAATCAAAGCGGCATGGGCAGTCCTCCCAAAGGTTATTTGTTGGCAGATATGGCTAGAACGCAACAGAAGAGTCTTCAGGAATGCAAAGCAGAATCCTAAGGCCTTAGAAATCAGGATTAAAGATCAATTAAAGGAATGCCTGACTGACATAAAGGACGACTCCAATCTCAGTCAACAGGACATTGCATGGGGATCAACTCTAGATATTAGATCTCCCCAACAGTCAAAAAAGCCCCTACTATTAAAGAGTGGCAAATAAGAAAATCTGAAACCGACTTTCAAGATTGGCTCAAACCGCAAGCAAGACATTCCCTCTTTTTTGATGGAGCAGCAAAGGGCAATCCGGGCAAAGCTGGTGCAAGAGGTGGTGTTGTAAATCCTTTTGGGGATAAAATCCATTCCTATGCCTGGGGACTCGGTTATTCTTCCAACATTCAAGCTGAGGCCTTGGCCCTCTTCCAAGGTCTCAAGATCCTCAAAGACTTGAACATAAAAGAAGTCAATGTTATAGGTGACTCCCAGATCATTATAAACGCAATGGTTTCCAACTCCCCAGTTTTGGATCTTAAACTATCAAGGTTGATAATTAGAATCAAAGGCTTGGGAAACTATTTTCAAAATTTGAGGTACTATCATGTGTTGAGAATTCATAATAAAGAGGCGGACATCGAAGCCAACAAAGTTGCCCTCCTCTCTGTCGGGGTCAAGATGAAAGACGAAGAAGAATCATGGGAACCCATTCCTTAAGTTGTTTGCTGCCATGTTTTACTGTTTACTCTTAAACAAATTTGTCTGTATCTCCAAGTGGGGGGGAATCACTGAAATCAAGTATTTGCGCTCCTTATCAAGGAGGAAATCGAAAAGCTTCAACTGCACCCTCATTCTTAGCAGCGAGATGCAACAGAACAAAGAAATCATCAATGTAATAAGATTTTCGGCATTCAGACCAAGATGAATATAAACAACCCATAATCGTTTCGGTTAAAAAAAAAAAAAAACGTCGTGCAACAAAAGCATTCCCGAATTAGTTTTCTTTGAAAGTATTAATGTTTGTTACATCAACAAAGTTTCCCGGACAATAAAAAATTAGCATACAATAGGACACAAAAAATGTAGCATTCCCGAATTAGTTTTCTTTGGAACAAACAACAAATATTCATGGACACCCAAAATTTAGCATATAATAAAGGCATTCTCGAATCATTTTTTCTTTGAAATTTATCAAAAATTAATAATGTATGTTACATATTTCTGGAAACTTAAATGAGTTTGTCATATACACTGGGATTGGAACTCTCGCAGACCATAAAAAGAAATAAGTACAAGAATTAGGAATGTTGAAAGAAGAAGTGCACGACGGTAGAACGGAAGACCTGAAAAGAAGAAATTAGAAGTTATGATTCTTTGGTCACAGTTTTCTATTTAAAGAGGTAATAATTGGATTGATAAAAAAACAAGATAACAGTATAGACTTAAACTAGATTGATAAAGAAAACAAGATGCCAATATAGACTTACTATGAAGCCGATGCATTTGTGTTGCTGTCGTCGATGGTTAGCAGAGTTGTGTTGACCGGTTGCTGCCCTTCCTGAACAAGGTTGTCCATTCTTTGTTAGAACCATTCTTCGATGTAGCTTTTCATGGGAGCCATGTTGATTTCATCCCGGATTTCTATGTTGTAAAGGTCGTTTTCTAATTTCCTTAGATCCATTGAAATACTATGAAGATTCTGTTCAATTTCTTCATTGTGTGTTGCATAGTCCAATACCCAACGTTCGTGCTCATCTAGACGATGTTCAAATATGTCGTAAAACTTTTCGAAAGACAACGCCTTTAAAATATCAATTTGTTCATGGAAGGCTTCTTTGGTCATTGACAAGGATTTGAAAATTAATTTTGGGTCTCGAACCTCGTTGGTACTTCCGACTAAGTCTATTTGGATCAAGCTTGTGAATAAATCTTCATTTTCTAATATGGTTTGTTTACATGATTCGACAATGAGCTCCAGGTTCTTAACTTTCTTTTGCCAGCATGCTTTTACTTTTTTGGTTCGCTTTGGGGAGGCGAGTTTCTCTCGTCTTCTTTTCAGTTCCGATGTGTTGACGACATGGTTGGAAAAATGGGTCAGCACCTCCTCGCAAAAACGTTGATCAATTTTTAAAGTTGCCTCCAAATGTTCAAGCAAATCATTTGCCTTCTTTCCGAAGGAAACTAAATTTTGCAATGTTTCCCAAGCTTCTGTAACTAGCTGCATTCTTTTGTTGATGTTATTCTCTATAAGGGCTCTAGAGCATGCAAGGAGGGTAGAGGATACTTTCATCTTGACTGCAGTGGTAGCAGGCACAGTTTTTTCTAAAGCACTAGTGCAAGTATGTGGACCACTTCTAATGGCAATCATTCTGCAACTTACCTTGTCTCTACATGAAATACAGTGGCTTATGATCAATGTGGATGATTATCTCCTTCCCAAGAATGTAAAGTCTCCACTAGCGACAGGCTTGCACAATGGAGTATATTTATTTGTCATAAGTAGGGTACTTGCAAACAACATCTGATAGTGTCTCACTATGATAGGCAACGGAGTGGTTGTGCTGATAGACAACGAGGTGGTTGTGTTGAGTGAGAACAACGCCCACAGCATAGTCTGAAGCATTTGTCTCGATCTCAAAGGGTTGTTGCAGGTTCGATAGTTAAAGTACTGGGGTTGAGCACAAGCACTGCTTCAAATCATCGAACACTTGTTGTTGGAACCGAACCCACACAAATTTCGCCCTACCACCACCCTTGGTCACTGATCCAGGGGGATATTGATGGCCACCCACCTATTCCACTGGCTCGAAAAACAATTTTCCACCTTGATAGTTTTTTGACAGTTTTTCGAGTTCCAAACTTCTGGGGCCGTTTTGAGGCCCTAAACAACATTTTTTGGGGATTTGAAGCCAAGGTGACTGTCAAAGACACTTACTTTGGCCAGTCGGAAATTGTTCTTCTCGGTTAGACCTTTCCAACAGGCTATCGTGCACCTAAAACATAGATCGTGTGCAAAAGTTACGACCTCAAGAAATTTATGTACTAACTTACCCAAACAAGGCCCACATGACTTTTGGCACTTCATTTCCTAGAGTTGTTTTTGGATGTCTAAGATTTCTGACATTCTTGTTTATTATAAAAGGCTTTCAAAGCCTCATTGTAACCTTCCTCTTGTGAATGAGCACATTCGTCACATCTCTCCTCAGAGATAAACCGCCACCATTTCAACAAGCTTGTTTTTTGCTGCATTTTACAGTTTCAACTTATTTCCTTATTGAATATAAAACCAATTTTATTGTATCTATGTTATTTTGTGTTAAGCATATTTTAATAATCTGTGTTCATTTCGTTCTGCCCATAAAATCTAGATCAGTGGTATCAGAGGCATGTCTCCAACGAGATCAAGGTACAAAGAATTAGGTCTCGAGCTTGTTTCTCTGGAGGACAAAAACTCTCGCACAACCAAGCAACCTATCATGGCAAAAGAAAGGAAAGATGACAAGACGAGAACATTTCAAAATATTATTAGAGGAACACTCACGCAACAGAGAAACAAAATGATAGATAGTTTCGCAAAAATCCTTCAACGACTATTAACAGGCGATGCATCTTCCTCAAGCGAAGGCGTCGCCCCCCTTCAAAGTACAAATCAACTTTGATATTCCTATATTTGAAGGTCAGATAGACACAGATGTTGTAGACAAGTGGTTGAATCTTACTATAAGAGTAATTTTTTGCCCATAACTTTTCGAATATAGAAAATATTACTTTTGCACCCCTGAAAGTCTTTCCCCATGTCAAATATTGGTGGGAAACTTTCTATGAACAAAAGAAAATAGAGGAACCCTCATTATTTACAGTCACGACCACCTAGAAATCTTTCAGGGATGTTATTAAGAAACAATACAAACCTGTCAAAAGATATGATGACTTGTATAACAAATGGACCCCACTACAGCAAGAAAGAAACCAATCATTGTCAGAGTTCCCAAATATTTTCCATATCTTGCACACCAAACTGGGTATCAAATATTCAAAGCGATCTCTAATGCTCAAGTATCGTGATGAACTGCATAGATACATCCAAACCGAAAATATCATTCCTGAATACATAAATACATCCTCCCTAAATACATGAATGTATCTATGCAGACAGTCACGATACTTGAGCACCAGATGTCGCTCAGAATCTTTGAAATTTGTGAACTCAAACATTGTTTTGTCTTTTTCCTACCGCAGTGGTCCATTTTGTGTACAAGTCATCATAACTTCCAACATGATAGTATTGTTCCTTAATAGCATCTCTAAAAGACTCTAAAGTGATCATGATTGTAAATAATAAAAATTTCTTTGATTCCTTCTACTCACAAAAAGTTTCACACCAATCTTTGACATGGAGAATGGTTTTAAGAAACACAAAAGTAATATTTTCTCTATTCAAGTTATGAACAAAAAAATACGCTTCTAACAAATTCAAGCATTTGTCTACAACACTGACGTTTATCTAACCTTCAAATATAGAAATATCAAAGTTGATTTGTACCTTGAAGGGGGCAATGACAACTCTGCTTGAAGAAAATGTATCCCCTATTGGTAGTCACCAAAGGATTTGCACAAAACTATCCATCTCGTCCTTTTGTTGTGTGAAAGCTTCCTCTAGCAAACATTTCGAAAAAATGTTTAATTTCATTGTCTTTCTTTTCTGCCGCAATTAAAGGTCACTTGGGCGTGCGAGAGTTTTGGTCCTCGAGAGAAACAAGCTCAAGGCCAAATTCTTCATACCCTGACCTCATTAAAAACATGCATTAAAAACAACAAATAGCAGACTACGTTGATGCCACTAATCTAAATTTTTTGAGTAAAACAAAATGAATACAAATTATTATCAAAAGATGCTTCACACAAAATAATAGATATACAGAAAAACCAATTTCTATTCAATGAAGAAATAAACAGAAATTGTAAAATGCAACAAAAAACAAGATTGTTGGAATGGTGGCAACTTATCTTTGTAAAGAGATATGACGACTACACGCATTTGCAAGAAAATGCCTACAATGAAGCTCTAAAGACTTTTTTACAATAAACAGGAATGTCAAAAACCATGAACATCCAAAAACCTAAACCAAAAGTCATGTGAGCCTCATTTGAGTAATTTTGGACATCAACTTCCTCATGTTGTAACTTTTGCATACAATCTTCGTATTGGGCACACAATAACTCATTGGAAATGTCTATCCAAAAACTACACATGTTGTCGTGAGAGACTAACTCTATCTACAATCTAAATGTCGCAAGCACTAAAAACATTGTTTAAGGCCTCAAATCAAACCCAAAAGTCCAAGGCACAAAAACTAAAAAAAAACAATCAAACTAGAATTGCCAAAATGAACCCAATTGCAATAGGTGGAAGGCCACCAACAATGTGGTTATAAAGAACAAAACCATCCTTCCTCTTATGAAGGATCATTAGCAATAGATATAACAAGCAATTCCATAAACCTTTACAATTCGTTGGCTATAACTTAAACTCAAGGTAAGTAATTTCAATGTTTAAGTTTTATTTTTCATTACAAAAGTTGACAAAGTTTCAAACTCAAATGATAAAGCTTCTTTGCATTTTGAAGGTACCATTATACAAAAAAACACTCTGAAACAAATGGGAAATGTCAAAAGATTTGTACATATGCATTAAGCACAATAGTCAATCCCAAGATACAAGATGAGATGCACAATAAGCTCTTGCATTTCAATGAGTATAATTCTTTGATGGCTATACAAAGCAAATTGAAGAATCAACCACGTCAGAAATTTCATATTTTCAAATTATATTATCAATTGCAAAAGTTGAATCAAATTTTCAAACTAATTTGTTGTAATTTGTCAAAGTTTCTATGCCTTCTACTCTTACTGAAACCTATTGGTGGGCCCAATTTGGTAGCTAATGCCTAAATTTGAAAAAGTTACCAATTCTGATATTGAACCAAACATGCAATGCCTCTTTGGTAGCTAATGCCTAAATTTGAAAAAGTTACCAATTCTGATATTTTGGTAGCTAATACCTAAATTTGAAAAAATTACCAATTCTGATATTTGAACCAAACATGCAATGCCTCTTGGTTTTACATGAAAGGCTTCACATATTTGTGTATAATAGTTTTGGATTCACATGGATTAAGGATACATGAATATTTTTTCTTCAAAACTTGAATATTCATGTATAATTTTATGGTCCAATTTTCCTTTGATTTAGATTCGATTAAGATTTTTGGGATGGACCATTGCAATGACCAATCTAATTCTAATAACATTGTTTGAAACAACACAATGTTTTCCCCGAGTGTCCTAAACTAATTGAAACAAACTAGTTAAAGTGCCTAAACATTCAAAATACTTCTATCCAATTGCTAATTACCCACAAATTGAACCAAAACTCAATCACTTGATATAATATTTCTAAACCTAGCCTCAACTAATCAAGGCAAACCTATTCAAAATGTATAAGCTTCTTGAACACTCCTAAACTACTATATTTAGTTGCTAGTTACCCACAAACTACTACCAGTTCAAAATGTCTAAACTTCTTTTAAACTCCTACACTACTCTATTTAGTTGCTTATTACCCACAAATTGAACCCACCCTAAGCTACTTGAAACAACCCACTTTATTTATTATGAACCTAAGATCAACTAATTAAAACAAGCCGCTTAAAAGTGCCTAAACTTTTAAAACGGTCCTTTTGAATAGCTATAGTTTTTAGGAATATATTATAAAGTGTGTTTTTAATAGGTAAACATAAGAAAAAAAAAATGTACAAAATTCATTAATTAAAATTATTAATCCAAACAATCCATTAAAGGGCGAGAAATTCATAAATAGCAGCTCTTCTCTTCTATGAAGTGTTAGCCTTAGTATGATTAAATAATAGCTCTTGTCTTCTATGAATTGCTAACCTTTGTTTACTTGCAATGGTATCACAAAGCTTATTAAATAAGCATAGTTTCGTATTTAATTAAAACACTTAACACCTACAATTAATTTATTTCAAAAAAGATGATTTGAATATAACTAAATGGAACATCTAAAAGGCAAATGGGCCTGATATATTGATTTTTCCAAAATAAACTCAAATTCCATTTCAAAATAAACTCAAATTCCATGATTGTTTCAAAATAAACCCAAAAATTTCATGTAATGGTAAATTGCAACTTGAGAGTTTCCAATAGAGGCAAGAGAAATAAACTCAAATTTGATATAACGGCAAATAGAAAATTAAGTTTTAAGTATAGGTAGCGCAAATTTTAACGGTAGTGGATATTGAAGTTCACCCAATGTCCTTGAATTAGTATTTTGGAAACACTTTCCAGATTGACTATGTTTGTTGTATCAGATCACTTGATGTCTCGCTGTCTCTATTGGATTAGACACTAGAGTCAGCTCCAACAGATAGACATATAAATAAAGATAATAAAGATTTTAAATTTTTTTTCATTGGCAACTAATCAAAACCTTTCGTTACAAGAATCTAACGCAAAGTAGCTGCCAGTCACTAAGACAGTAAATTCATTGTTGGTAAAAGGACAGCGTCGTGTAAATAGGCATCTAATTAAAAGCCAAAAAACTGACATAATATGAAACAATTCAGAATGTAATTCTAAGAAAATACAATAAAGATCCTCTTGGATCAGAGGACCTGAACTAGTAAGCAGATTCGAGGGGGGATGAAAAGTATGGCTAGCAACTACAGGAAATCAAAAAACCCGCCCTTACCACCAATTTCACCCAGAAAAATCATTCATATATTTCAGAAAAACCGTGAACATGCTTCAAAGGAGCACATACACACAGCAGCACCTCCGCCTAGGCGTCATCAATTATCATAAGCAATAAATCCTAATATAAACCCTAAACCCTAACCAACACCAAATTATCATAAGCAATAGTTTGGCTGCTGGACTAGATTATGGTAGAAACCATGGCCCTGACCAGCATAAGGATTTTGCATCTGTGGAGACATCATTGGTTGATTTCCCATAAAGGACATTGGGTGTTGGGC
>JZKD02S2227096.1:0-13083 GCA_000966675.3 Picea glauca
GGCAAGTAATGTAGGTGCAGATCAACCTATGGCTTTGTCACATGTAAACTGTTCAGCTTGTTTTGGACTGATAAACTTGCTTCCAATGAAACCTCTTTTGGGAGGTGTGCACGTGTCTTTCTTGGCAGGGCTAGTAATGTTGGTGTAGATCAACCTATGGCTTTGTCACATGTAAACTGGTCAGCTTGTTTCAGACTGATAAACATGTTTCAAATGAAACCTTTTTTTGGGTGGTGTGCACATCTCTTTCTTGGCAGGGCTAATAATGATTATGTAGGTGCAGATCAGCCTATAGTTTTGTCACATGTAAACTGTTCAGTTTTTTCCACAGTCCAGACTTAATCTTTGTTTCAATGGAATTGCTTGCACGCTGCAGAGATTGTCTTTTGTACCTTTTCTGTTTAAAACTTGTCTCAACAGATTGAGGTTTGCAAGTTGCAGAGTCCCTGTCTAAATCTTACTTTGTAACAATGTCATCTTTTTGGAGGGTGTTCATGACAAGTTCAGGAATAAACACATAATGAAAACATGTGGTTCCCATTACCCTTTTATGCCAACATCTTAATAACCATTCCTGGTGTTTTGTGCAAGTATTTATATGGTCTCTATTTGGTAAAGATGATATAATAGTAGGTCAAATACAAATGATTACTCTGATGTGTCCAGGAAGTTCTCTTTATCATCTACATCACCTCCTTTGGGATTTTGCTATGAGATCTCTTTTAATAAACTAGTTATATTTTTCAAAATGCAATGTAGCTATGTAATATAAGAGGACTAAGTAAAAGTTAAAACTCAGGCTGCAAATCCTTACTGCCATCTTGAAATTTCAAGTTATTGAACATTTGTTGTTGACTGAAATTGAAATCCATTTCTATGCCAAAGGACCGGGAACAACTATTCTTAATTTTTACCAGTAGATATTGTGTTCGTGCAAGGCTAACCATGTCTCAGGTTGCATACTACATCATATGTGGGAATGATTGAGTTTTGGTGAAGTTGGTTATTTTATATTGGAATGTATGCAATTTACAGGTTACTTCAATTTGTGGAAAGCCTAGATACTGATATTTGAGTAGACTTCTCGACTATATTGAAGTTTTTAATTTGGTTGGTTTACGTTATTAGGATAAATACTTGGGGATCACTGTTCTGAAGTGAAGGAAAAATGTTGCAGAAATGCAAGGATGATGTAATCTCATATTTGGTGGCATTTTGAATTTTTGTTCCTCGTTTGGTATGATAATGACCATCATCTACTTGAAATTGGAGAACGTGTTTGAGGCTATTTTTAGTGTTAACTATCCTTTTGAACTATTGTATCTTTCATTTTGCAAGTGGTCAGACATGCCTCTTATTCTTTATTTTAAGCGGGTGAAATATTTCATTTGATGTATTACTCTAGTTCACTGTAGAAGCTACAACCATTGAAATTACCAAAGCTTCTCTGTAATTTGATTGCTTGGCTGGATCTGGTTTTATTTACAAATCTGTTGCCATTTTATTGCTTTTTGTCAAAGTTCGTGATGGATGACTACAGTTTTTAGTGATTGAGAATTTTGAGTTTGAACTGTGCTGGTTGTGCTTTCATGATATTTGTAATATTTGGATATATGTAGAGTAATAAAATAACAGGCAAGTTTATTATAAGAACTACGAGCAACTAGATGAGTGGCAAAACATGAAAAGGACAATAGCCTGGAGAAGGTCTACATGTGGTCACTGGATTGGAAGATGAATTGAGCATCGAATAAGTGGTATCTTAGTTTGGTTTCATTTGGGGCGATTTGATTTTAATGCAAGTTACATTTTTTCTTCCAATCCGTCAGCCCTTGATGCATTATACAATGTTCTTCTGGCTTTTTGACAGAACGGTTTGTCATAATCTGTAAGCCGTCGGTGTCATGAAACTTACTATTGCATTAAAAGTGGTCGCCCTAGGGTCATCGACATCAATAAGGTGATTTGATATCCTAGTACACGTAGTGATTCAACAACTGTTAACTTCCAAGACTTCAACAACTTTACTCCACTGTTAACTTCCAAGATTTTAACAACTTTACCCGAGTTTAGTGCAACTTCGCTGGGTCCTTAGACGAATCTTTCTAAGTTGACACGGGCTCGGCTTGATGATTCTACCTAATTGATATCATTTTTGGCAATCAGTAGGACAGCTAGAAAACTTGAGTTTAGGATGTCGATACAATCGAAATAGGTTGCAGTTCAACCTCATTAGAGAGTTGTGCTCATTTGTATCTCTTGAGGTTAAAAATTTATAGTTTAGAAATACAAATTTATAGTAAGCATTCCCTATTTGGAATTGTGATTCTTATTTCATAATTTGATACACCTGTCAAGGTCGTGGTTGAGGGAACGTAAGCTCCCAAATGATCTATATGCTTTCCAAAACAATGTAGTAGCTATGAATTCAATTGCACATTTGGGTTACATCATTAACAAGAATGGATCGCATATCAACCTAGAGAAGAGTCTGTTCATGATGGAGTGCCAAAGATCGTCCTGTTGAATAGAGTTATGGAGTTAGATTGAGAAGACAATCTACTTGCAGAAGTTCATTATGTCAATAGGTGTCCCCTCTATTGAAAAGTGTTACAATAATAATTAGAAACCTTGATGTTGTGGCCAGAAATTATAGATGCTGGCATATTCTCGTCTCCTTAGCATCAATGGATGAAATTTCAAACATTAACTTGCATTTATGAATGCTTTCACATTTATCTAATAGGATACGATAGGATCATGAAATTATTGCGCTGGCTGTTCAAACGCTGCTGGGTAACTTCTACAAATGCTCAGGTTACTCGTTACTTTTCAAATGCCGCTCAGGTTATTTTTAATATTTATGCATTACATTTACTTATAATGTTTAACATTTACTTTTGAAATGCCACTGGAATTACTTTCCACATTTACTTTTACTCCATGCCGTGTCTGGTCATGAAATGTTGCCTTCTCTTCCTTTGCCCACATTTTCCTCTAACCTGATACGCAGCGAAGTGGGCAGAAATAGCTCATGGGAGTGTTCAACATTTACTTTTCAAATCCCACTAGGATTACTTTACACATTTACTTTTACTGTATGCCGTGTCTGGTCATGAAATGTCGCCTTCCCTTCCTTTGCCCACATTTTCCTCTAAACCTGATACGCAGCGAAGTGGGCAGAAATAGGTGTGCTTGAAATGGTGCTGTTCACAGTTAGGCTAGGCTAAAATACAATGGCATTGAAACGTGCATGCTGTTGCAAGAGGAAACCAACCCAATAGAGGTAAATAGGAGTCCACATCAAAGTCGCACTGCCAGTGAGGAGGAGGAGGAGGACGAGGAGTCGCTCTGCCCTAGAGACATTCCATTCAAGTATGCACGGTTTTTGTTTGGAATGCTATTTTTTTTTTGCCTTTCCTCCACCATGCCCTGCAGCATATAATTTAGGGTATATATCATTTGGTGCATATAATTTAGGCTATATATATCATTTGGTGCATATATACTGCATTGTCTAGTTGTTCTATGAAATGGTTTTTTTCGCCGGAAATAATATTTATACGAATTACTAATTTTTGTTATTCACTAATATGAAATGGATTCAGCATGCTAAAAATCCTTGGATTACTCCAAGTATACAAAAATAATCTCTCAAATCTACGAATCTAATAATTTTTTGTCGGTTTTCAAACAAATGTCTCTGGAATTTCTTGCCGGATTTTAGACAAAATGTACCAGAGGAAAAGTCATTTCGTAGAACGTTTAGCCTATGGCCATATATACAGTACATCCTACATATAATTTCTTGTATATAATTATTGTGCACTTTGCAGATAATTATTGTGTTTTTGTTTGAAATAACTGTGTTCATGTAATCCTGCATATATATTGAATAAACAAAGAGGTCTCATACACTAATTTGATGTCTGACTTTATCTTGATTTTAAAATTAAATTATTATTATAATAATTTCGCACATATAATTGTTGTGCACTGTACATATAATTATTGTGTTGTCTGGAATAATTACTGTGTTGTTGTCACTCTGAATGCATTCTCTGAATATATTGTCAATGATCTGAATATATTATTGGATGCATAGTAATATTTTGGTGCATGCCTATAATTTTTGCATGCATTTTTATAATTTGTTTTTTGTTTACGTAATTTTAATGTATTCTCTGAATATATTGTCAATGATCTGAATATATTATTGGATGCATAGTAATATTTTGGTGCATTGCTATAATTTTTTCATGCATTTTTATATAATTTGTTTTTTGTTTACGTAATTTTAATAATGGCCATACAGTCCAAAATATTTTTGTGCTTTTGGGCGTTGGATCGCATGTTCAATTATCGGTTAATGTATGTTTTCGTTTTCCTTGCAACTCTTGAAAACTTTACTATGTAAGCTTTTTTATTTTATGTTTAATTGTATCGTTATTGGATTCGCTAAGCCCTGTCGACGACGACCTTCAATCACTTGCTTGCAACCTCGGCCTGCATAAAACTCCTCGCATAAAACCAAATTTATATCGTTTTCGTTTAAATAATAACAATGGCCATATTATTATTTTTAGTTTTCATTACATTAGCGAGATTTAATCCCCGCGGTTAATGTAGGCACGATTGCTTAGTTTTCGTTTTAGTTTTCTAAAAGCAATATACCCCATTTTTGGCGTATATACCCCATGGGGAGCTTTCTGCCTCACCAATTCATCATCTCTTTCAGTAATTTTGATATGACCCGAATGGAGGGCCAATGTATAGTTGTTCCACATAAGAGCTTGGTTACCTTCCAGACCCAAAGCTTTAGGGCCCATCCAGCGTTGTTGCTAGATTGAAGTGGAGTTTGGGTCCGCCACCTGTGAAATAAAGAGGAGATTTGGTTTGTGAAGTCTATTAGTGATTTCATTAGGAAGGATATGAGCTTGTCCACAACCTGGCCATGGGTCAACCCCAATCCTGACACTATTTGCCCTACCAACTTGCCAAGTCAGACCAGGCCTTCGCCAATCATAGGGAATGAAGAGATCATTGCTTTCCAGATAATAGAATAGTGGGGATGTGATTTTTCCAGTTTTCGAATCTAGTCTTCAATTGTATCCTGCCTGATGTATTTGTGTACTGCCATCGAGGTCCATACGCCGGTAGTTAAAATCAATGTCCAACCCACTTTGGTCGCTAACCCTTTTGAGAAAAGAAAGATATTTTTCAAGCCCTAGCCACCCATTGCCTTTGGGCAGGCAAGGCGATCTCACTTTGCCCAAGGGGGAGTATATTGTTCCCGAGTGCTTGACCATATAAAACGAAAGTAGATTCGTCTGGCCTTCTCAAGGATCCCCTTTAGAATCTAGGCCAGGGATATCCAATAGACATGAATGGCTTCCAGGACAAATTTGGCCAAGGTAAGTCTTTCAACTCTAGAGAGCCATCTAAAACTCCAACCTTTAAGATGTTTTTCCAGGTTTTTCAATAGCCAATGCCAGTGAACTTTGCGGTAGTCATTTGGTTTAGGATAAAATCTCGAGTATTTGATGCCTTTCGAGAAAATCAATAGTCGGGTATGGGAAAAACTTTCTATAGTGGGCTTCATCGATCGCCTCCATACCTGTGAAAGACAAAGTAGACTTCTAGACATCGATAACCATTCCAGTGGCTCCCTGAAACAAGTTGATAATCTTTGCAAGGTTTTCAGCATCCCTTTGTCGCCCACTACAGAAGATGAGGATATCATCCACAAAGAGAAGGTGACTGATTCTTAGTCCCGAGCCAACTGAAACACCTTGAAAATCCCTTGAGCTAACAACTTGACCAATTGCACGACCAAGTCCTTTCGTGACTAGCATAAATAGCAGAGGAGAGAGGGGGAAACCTTGTCTTAGGCCTATCTCAGACTGGAAAAAAGGATAGGCTGCCCCATTAATAAGGACTGTAAAAGACACTGAGGATAAACAAGCCATCACCCATTTGATAAAAGGAACTTCAAACCCCAGCTAAGTAAGGAGGAGTCTAATGTAGGACCAATTGACATGGTCAAAGGCCTTGGATAAATCAATTTTCAGAATTGCCCCTCGAGATCTTGAGGTCTTTAAATTGTGGAGCCCCTCTTGTGCTACATCGATCGTTTCATGGATCTAACGCCCCTCCAGAAAGTCATATTGTTCTTGCGAGATGGCACCCGAAAGGATTGTCTTTAATCTTCGAGCAATAACCTTGGCCACAATTTTGTAGAGACAATTACATAATGATATTGGCTTGAAATCATCAAAGGATTGTGGCTCATCTGATTTTGGGATAAGGGAAATGAAGGTAGCATTTATAGGGGCATACAAACTCCCATTGCTCTTGGATTCTTCAACAACATGAAGGAGATCAGGCTCGGGGAGCTCAAAGAAATCCAGATAGAATTCGGCAATGCATCCTTCCAAACCCGGGCTTTTATCCTTATGAAAGTTGTGGAGGGTTTCCTTAAGTTCCTCCATACCCACTTCCGTAGAAAGGTCTCTGTTCCCATCGTCGTTACCGAGTTTAGGGAAGAACAAAGCTAGTCTAATAATCTCTGCAATATTAACTCTTTGGTCTTCCCTGAAAAGGGACTCGAAATGGTTTTTCCCCAGCTGGGCTAATCCTTCAAACGAGGAGACAATAGTGCTCGAATGATCTTTTAGCTACCATATGGTGTTTGTAGCCTTCCTTCCTTTCACAAAGGCATGGAAATTTTTTGTATTCTCATCACCTTTATTCAGCTAGATAGCCCTGCTCTCTAGGCACCATTCAACCTCTTTATCATCAATCAACTTCCTGCGACGCACCTCCAAAGCTAGGAGATCGACCTTGGTCTCCATCGAAATGTAACCTCCATGCGTAGAATGGGAGATGTGCTCAAGCCTATCTTCAATTTGTCTTAGTTCACTTTTCTCCCTGGCACGCTTGGCATGTGCCCAAGGAATAACCAGTTGCTTGATATGTTTTAAATTTGTCATAAATTGGATCGCAGTTGGGATACTAGAGCCTTGATCAAAAGGAACCCAATTCTCCTTGACAATATTTTGAAATTCTTTGTCATCTAACCAAGTAGCATTTATTTTGAAAGGACTCGCAAGCTTCTTGGGACCCCCGACCAACTCAAACCAGACAAGGGAATGATCGGATACACCTCCACTTCCCACCCACTATGGGAGCTGCAAAGGAAGATCCAATAGAGATTTCGAGACCAGAAATTGGTCAAGATGTTTAGCAACTTGGGTATCCCCTGACCGTCGATTCCTCCAGGTACGAAAGAGTTTTAGTGGAGCAATGTCAATGAGTCCTTTTTCATTTAGAAGGTGGGTAAATAGATCAATTTGATCATCTGGGTGTGCATTCAGTCCTCAGAGTTTTGCTTCCCCCAAAGAAAAATTCAAATCCCCACCAAGGATGAGGTTCGTTGCTCTGAGTAGGATGTTTGTTAAGAAGAGAGTCCCAAAAGGGAGCCCAATCAGCGTACAACACATAAATATTTAGAACCCAGAACTCTAGGCCCAATCCTTCTATCAACAAATCCATCCCCAAACAAGAATTAAAAGCCCAAGAGTTTGTGACTTTGACCAATCCTGAGTTCCAACCAATTGCCGACCCACCCGACCGACGATTGCATCAGATCCAATGAACTTCTAGGATGTAAGTAAAGACTCCAACATCCTAGTCACTAAAGCCTCCTTCGCCATAGTTTCTTGAAGAAGAACTACATAAGGATGATTCAACAAATTCCACTGTTTTAGGGCAAGTTTCTTTTGGGAGCTCGCCACTCCCCTGAAGTTGAATGGTAGAAGCTTCATGGGGGAACCCCATTTTGGGCTCGCACTGCTCTAAGGGCCCCGAAGATTGAACATTGACATCCAGAAGCGATGTCGACTAAAGCACGATTTTGTGATTTTGAGAGATGGGAGGTTCAACCCCTCCCCTTTTTTTGAGGAGGCTCGTAAGGATTAGGGCCCAATCCAAAGCCGTCTGACTCCACTAAAATGTTACGATTCCATAGGTGGAATCAAATGGCCGAATCATTTGAGCCCGTGGAGAAGAGCTCATCTGTTGAATAGGGGAGGGGAGAGACAGGAGAGGAGGGGGACAAGAGGGAGCAAGAGGCTATTGGGGTAGAGTTGGATAGCGGGGGAAAGGCATCAACCCCAAATGACAGTGATGCAGGTAAGGGGAGGTCTCGAATAGAGGGGGGTGAATCCAACTTTAGGAAATTTAATGAATGAATTAAACCATTAACAGGAGCGGGAATGGAGAGATGCATACCAAGAAAAGAGTCGAGTTGCTATAAGGGGAGCATCCCTGGTGAAGGAGAGACCTCGAAACCTGCATCGAGCTGATGTAGAACCAAAGCAAGCTTGTTCTCATCTATAATCGACCTCTGAAAATCTGCAACTCGCCTTTGGCTCTATGGCATAGGAGTCGATGAAGAAAACCCATCGGTCAAGGTAGGGATAGAACTGGAGCCCTTAGAGGTCGACAGACCAGGGCATTTCCAAGTCTAAACAGCGGGGGATTTTCCTTCTCGTCTGTGAAATGGTAAAGGGAAGTCCTTAACAATGTGGCCATGTTCGTGGCATCGCCAACATTTAAGTGGTAACCCTTCATAGTCCAAGATTTGAGTTCTGGTGTGACCTTTGTCAATCATCTTAATTTGCTTTTGTGATGTTGAGATATACAAGGATACATGCCACAAACATTTCCCCAGTCTCTTTGAAAGACATATTTGTAGCCATGAATTTTTCAAGCATATTCTCAATATGTTGAAATCTTTTGAGGGACCAAAATAGTGGAGGGAGTCCAGAAAGACAAACCCAGATTGGAATGGTGTCCATTTTTTCACTACCAACATCGAAAGTGGGTTGCCATTTTTTCAAGAGAATTGGGGAGGAGTCAATACACCACCCACACTACAGGGCTTTTTCAGCGTGTGAAACTTCGGAAAAAATAACCATAAACCACCCTTTTGATAGGCGACTATCTTTGGAGGAGGGTTATATGAAGACCCCCATGTTGTAGCCACCCAAGACCGTAGGATTTTGTGGTTGAAATGTCGACCATAAGCTTTCCCGACTAAAGTTTTATCAGCGATTTCAATGGCCTCTGCCATCGTACTGTCTTCGCAAAATACCACGTTAGACTCTTCCGAAGTTGCTGGGACACACTTGTTTCGTCTCCGCCTTTTGCTTGCAGTTCCTTGTGGTGAGGGCCTTTCTACAGGAGATGAGACCGGTGTAATGCCTATCTCCCCAAAATACTGTCCCAACCATTGAGGTTTGATGGGTTGAAACTGGAAGCGATAAACCCGGTATTATGAGGTGGGGCTCCAGAAGCTAGGGATTGGGGCAGTTCAGGGCAAGGGTAAAGACACGAGAGAAGGAAATCTTGGTCCAAGCCCGGGATATCATCGACAACATTGCCCACAGGAATACTGTCAAAGAGGGAACAAGGAACAAAGGGAGATTTCGTTGGCCAAGAGATTTGAGGAAAAACAGTGCAGGAATGGGGAGAGTCCAAGAAAAAGCCACAGATTCGCCTTGGGAGAAAAAACCTTGCGGAAAAACAGATCGTCCCAGAGACGGGAGGTCAGTAAGGTTAGAGAAGACATACCCATCAACAAAACCGTTAGAAGGCAGGGAAACCGGCGCAATACCCAAGTCTGAAGCACCAAACGAAGTGGCCGAGGCTACATGCGAAGAGAACAAAGAAGGACCCCCTGACCAAATCACCGAGCCGTCCACAGAAGGAGCGATGCTGTGTCAAGAAAGGGAGATCCGCCAGTGGGCGATGACCAGGGCAGTAGCTCTGTTGGGTCCAAAGAATAATCTACGTACGTTTTCCTCGTATATCGCCATATTCTTCAGCCAAAAAAGCGCAGAAAATAAAAGCCCTTACCGCCAAGATAAATCCTAGCCGCGAACACAAGTTATGCACGACCACAACAACCAACAAGAATGACCACAAGGGTTATTTCGGGCCTGTGTTAAAAAGTGAAACCGCTTAGCCATTTTTTTAAGTGAAGTCTCCATTTTATAAATAGTTTTATATTTTATTTACATGATAGTTTTTTATGGCCCAACGATTTGACTGGTAAAGTCTACGAAGGTATACATACCCAACTTGTGACCTCTTAAGTGGAAACACATGTTCTTAACCATTAGGCCCACTCATGCTGTATAGTTGTAGGGCTGTACCCTACCCCCCTCTAGATTTAAATAGTATAGTTTAAAGTGAAACCTTATTAAATGAGGTATTTAAATATATTTATAATGAGATTATAGTTTAAAATGAAGTATATATATTTTTTTCAGAAAAAAAACAGTATAAAGAGAAATCAAAATATACATAGAACAGATCATGGCATTCCAAATCCATGAGTTCAGAAGAACAATGATTTATTTTCAAAATATACATAGAACAAATCATGGCATTCCAAATCAATTAGTTCAGAAGAACGACTTTCCACTAGCCCAACGAAAAACAAAATTCTCTTCTAGGCCTACAAAGTTCAAAACTATCTAGAAATCATCCATACATCACCAACTAACTAAAAATTTTAGACAATAACAAGCAAGTTCTAGTCAATTCCATTCTTTCTACAATAACATGATCTTGATAAAAAGACAATTGCAATCAAGAAACTCCTCCCCTCGAAATTCTTTGCTAACCAATAAGCCTTGTAAGGCCACTACGTTCTTGGATAGTGAATCTGTGTTGAGATTAAACACTCTGTAGGTGTGGTTGATGGTGATTGCTTGATAAGCTTCCTCGATATCTCTAATCCTACGTTTCCAAGGAGCCAATGCTAGAGTAACGGAATTTGCCTTCTCATTGAACTAGTGCACTATCAACTTAGAGTCCCCAACCACTTGTAATGATGACCTTTGTTCTTTTTCCCAAGCAAATTTGAGAACCCAGAGTGCAATAAGTTCAATGGTATTGTTGGTACCATTTCTAGCTCCTAATTTGATATGAAAGAAATGGTTAGACTTAAAGAAAAGTACAACTCCAACATCACACTTGCCACAATCCCGAACAAACATCGTCGAAGTAGCCCCAATCTATTGTTAGGATGAAGGTAGGAGCTCTTAGGATTTTGAATGTCCTTTTTGGGTAATTTTGCTGCCTCTCGCCATAGGTTGCTCTAATATTGTGAGCGGCCAATGAGGTACATCCATGAACCAATAGAGCATGATTTCTATTCAACGATAAGCCCAATAAGACATAATGAATAAGCTCTTTAAAGGATTTCATCCTCGAATTTTCCACCTAGAATCTAAAACAAAGTTCCAACGAAGATCGATTCCAAGCACTTGGACAGTTTGAACCTTGGAAAACCTCATGCCAAACTATCACTATGAAGGAACAAGAGCCAAAGAGATGTTCCAGTCTCCTCATCAATCTTGCAAAGGGCACACCTGTAGGTCCATGCCACCATGTTTTTGAGAGAGAAAGCAACATGAAGACCACAACTTCAAGGGACACTTTAACTTCCATACCAAAGACCACCACCATCGAATATTACTTGCCATATTTGAGAACGTTAAAGCCTCATAACCCAATTTTGCAGTAAGCATAGTTGCTGCTTTGTTCTAGGTCCCATCCTAGTTCATCATTGATGCCTTGAAGATACACATCATTCGATACAATAACAAGGTAGATGCATTTCATTCCTCTGCTAATGCCCCGTGAAGACCAAGGTCCTTAGTAGTACTCCAGTGCTGAAGCCACCTAACCTGTGTTTTATGCACCCCTACATTTTCTAACTTTGAAATGCCTTTGGATCTGAGCAAGGTTTTTAATTTGTGTGACAGCAAGTAGTTTCCATTGACACCAACCCAAGGATCCTATCCTAGTCAAACTCTATCCCCTCTGTCAATGTTCCAAGCCATCCATCTGCCCGACATCGAAAAAACTTGAATCATAACCTTCCATATATTAGAAGCTCCACTAAGTGGTTTTGGCTCTAACCTTATCCGCTAATCCATTGAATAGTCCTTTGAGTATTTACTCTTCATAATCCTACCCCAGAGTCCTTTAATAAAAAACAATCTTCACAAACTCCTAGCGGCCAAGGCTTGTCCAAATAGGTGTATATTTTTTAAGCCCCAACCTCCCATTTTCTTTGGTTTTTCCAAAGTCTTCCAACTAACTAGACGTAATTCCTCTTTCCATTTGTTTCCCGTCCATAAAAAACTAAAACATCTCTTCCTTATCCTCTCCAAGAGACTTTTTGGAACATGTGACCGTGAGAGCCAGTAGATCAAGATACTTTGAAGGACAACCCTTAACAAAACCAAACTTCCTCCAATTGAAAGCCACCTATAGCACAAGTAATCTAGGCTTCAATTTTCTTGAAAAGAAACATCTGGTTTGACACTCTAGAGTCATTTGGTTTCAAAAGGTAGCCCAAGTACATTAACCCATTATCTAAGGGAAAAAATAAGTGCAAAATATTGAAAAATATGTTCTTCAACTTGTGGGGCCAATTCATTGCACATAAGGATTTATTAATGCTCGTTTCCATTCCCTTTTCCAAACAAAAGAGTTCCACAATGTGATTGTAAGCTCTCCATTCCCCGACTATACCTTCACCGAACATAAGTACATCATCCACGAATAAAAGGTGGGGTAAGTTGTGTTTTCTCTACATGTATACCTCTAATAGATCCTTCCTACTTTGTTGAAGCAATTAGCCTACTCAAGCTTTCGACTACTAAAAGAAACATAAACGGGGATTTAAGAAAGCCTTGCCTCAATCCCCTTGAAGCTTTAAAAAACTCAAAGGGAGAACCATTTATAAGCACTTGAAAGGATGTCAAGGAAACACAACCCAATATCTAGTTCAATGCTTCCAAACTTATCCCAATCTGTAATAAAACTATCCCGATGAAAGTCTAGTTAACCTTATCATATGCTTTTTCCAAATCAATCTTCATCACTGTTGTAGATAACTTCTTGATTTTAATTGTATGCATTCCCTCCTGAGCAAATCCTATTGCTTCCACAATTTTTCTATTGAAAAGAAACCGAAATTGTTCTTCTGAGATAAATTTT
>JZKD02S2227096.1:28058-41947 GCA_000966675.3 Picea glauca
CTTTGTTGAGGTCTAGCCACATCCTTTTCCACTTTTAGTTTTTAAAGCATATTTTTCCAAGCCCTTTATTAGCCATTCATTTTGTATGTGTTTCCAAGTTGAAGACAACAAGGGGCACTAAAAGGAAATGCATAGTCCACATATGCTCTACCTTGGTTTGCATGCTCTTCCAATTTGAAGACAATAAGGGGTACTAAAAATAATTGCATATCCCACAAACACTCTACCTTGGAAAGCATAATTGATCAATTAGTTATTTATTTTTTGGGTCCCTCATTTTTTTGGGAGGTGTTTCATTGCTCTTGGATCCCAGGGCGAGATTTTATTGCATGATGTTTTTTTGTTAGGGCACCTCTGAGCCTAGTGGGCCCTTCTTCCCATGAAATGAGCTACACGCCCTTCTTGGGTCAATAAGCCCAAAATCCTAAAAGATGGGGAAACCAAGGGGAAGAAGTAATGGAAGGTGGAAAGTATCAGCCGGAATGGTACAATGACCCTTCAAGGAGACCCCCTAGTGGCAACCCTTTCCTTGAGGGTGGCCACTTACTAGGAAACCATGACACTCGCCAAGGTGAAATAGGGAAAAAAAACATAATTTCCAAGCAGATGCTCCATAATCAAGATAAGATTTAATGCAACATATTCAAATGATTCAAGTATTAAGGTGACACTTACCATGACACTTGAATTGTTACCTCATGGAGCAAGATCCATTGTCTTCCAGAAGCATGTTGGTGTGGTGAATGCTATCATGACGAACATAGAAGTATGATGGTGAGGTGGGGCTCCATCTGTGTGAGTGGACACTGTCAATAAATCCATCTCTCAGTACTCCATGTCTACAACATGAGGACCTCGAGACATCATCTCCTTAGTTACCCCTATAAATGGGGGGTAACTTGGACAGCCTGCATTAAATTCCAAACAAACTAGGTGGTTGGAATTCCTTAGTGAATATGAATTTAAAATTAAACATATCAAAGACATGGAAAATTAGATGGTTGATGCACTCAGTAGAATAGCTCATGAGATGCATATTTCATCCATCAACATGTACATGACTCATCTGAAAGATAAAATTATTGCAACAACGTCAAGCTCAGATCAACACTATTTAGCAGTAAAAGAAACATTACAACAAGGAAATTTATAGTAGAAATTTAAATATTATGAGCTACAAGAGGATGTAATACTCAGTTATAGAGGAAAAATATATGTGCCAAATTCTAGTGAGATGAAAGATACAATGCCGAGGTAAATGCACAATGTGCCATATGTCGGGCACCCAAGATATCAAAAAACAATTGCTACTGTAAGAATCCAATACTTTTTTCCAAGAATGAAGAAATGAGTGGCTAATTACATATCCAAATGTCTAGAATGCCATAAGGTGAAGACATAACATAGACATCCAGTTGGGTTATTGCAACCATTTCCCATTCCAGAATGGAAGTGGGAAGTTGTCATAGTGGATTTTATCTAAGCTGCATAAACCAGTGAAATGACATGATTCCATCATGGTGATGGTGGATAAATTGACTAAGGCAACACATTTTATTCCAGTGAAGAATACACACAAGGAAACAAATATTGTAGACATCTACATGAAGGAAGTTGTCAGGCTACATGCAATGCCTAAGGAAATAGTTTCAACTAGAGATCCAAAGTTTACATCCAATTTTTGGAAAGGTTTGTTCAAATGCTTTGGGAAAAATCTAAATCTTAGTACAACGTATTACCCAGTGTCAGATGGAAAAACAAAGAGGACTAACCGAATAATTGGGGACATGCTCATAATGTATGTGATGGACCAACCATCAAAGTGGGAGAATTGTATCCACTTAGTGGAATTTTTTTACAATAACGAGTATCACACCTCAATAAAAATGATCCCATTTGAAGTATTGTATGACAGGAAGTGTAACACACCAGTAAGTTGGGATAATCCAACATAGAGAGTTGTTATTGGGCCAGATTTGTTGAAGGAAATGGAAGAGCAGATAACAAAGATCAAGCGTAATTTAAATCTTGCCCAGGAAAGATAGAAAATTTATGCAGACAACAAAAAAGTTTTTAGATATTTTAAAGTGGGTGAACATGTGTTTTTAAAAGTGAAGGCAAAAATGAGTTCACTAAGACTAGAAGGCTTCCCAAAGTTGACTACAAGATATTGTGGACGTTTTGAAATTTTAGAAAAAAATAGGGCCAAGTACATACATGCTAACATTGCCTGCATCCATGAGAGTGCATACTGTATTTCATGTGTCATTATTAAGAAATATGTGCCTGACCCTAACCATATAATTGATTGGACTATGATCCAAGTGGAACACAAAGGGGGTTTCTAGGTGGAACCAATACACATCCTGGACCAGAAAGTCAAAGTGCTAAGGAACAAATCCATATGGATGGTAAACGTTCAATGGACGTACTACGGTCCCGAGGATGCTACATGGAAGCACAAAGAAAACATATGGGATGAATACCCACAAATTTTTGACAATTTTGAAGAAAACAAATTATAAGAATTCACGACTCTATTTTGAGCAACTAGAGTTCCATAACCACATCTCAAAATCCTAGTCAACTTACGTTGGGGAACCTAATAAAACAATGGTAAAAACCGAATGAATGAGAGAAATGAAGGGGGTACATTCCTTGGGTTAGCGAGTTGAGAGAAACATGCGATTATGGTTGAAACTGTTGCTGGAGTTGAAAATTTGCAGAAACTTTATTCTTAGTATTGTGATATATATATCGACATAGTGTGCACCGAGGACAATTGTAAGGGAGGGGGAATGTAATGTCCCCACTATAATCCTCAATTTAAATAATGTTTACTGTAGATATAATGTATGGTTGTGGTCAAGTGATGTATATGCCAATTATATTTCTGAATTTTGATAATAAAATTTGATGCCGACTGCTGGGGGACATGGACAGAGATGGGGGATAATTAATATATAAGAGAGGGAAAGGTCTAAGAGAATGTCTAAGAGACGGGTTGAAGGGGAAATAACCATGTCTATTAATTCAACCCACATTCCTGAATTTTATTATCATTCTGTATTAAACTTCTAATTTCCCCTTGAGTATAGAAGAACGAAATCATTGGGTGCATGTAAGAGAGTGGGTGTGAGAAGTCACATTCCATAGTTATTGGGAGCATGGGGGATGAGTACAATCAACTTGGGGAAGAGAGTAAGTAAAAAAAGTAAGCAAAAGAGAAGAAATTTGTATGGGCAGTTACAACAGTTTTTAGATGGTCAATATTTTGCATGAACACTAAGTAGAGAGCAGGGCATAAAATCTTGGAGCTGGAGAAACCATGGAGGGAGAATTATGGAGCGTATTTGGAGAAAAATAAATAATATCCATGTTGTTATACCTAAAGAGTGAAATCACGTGTGAGTTTCACTATAACAACAAGTGATTATTGTTGTTTTCATCGTAATTTTCCTAGCAGTGAGCTCCCTTGAGTTTCCCAATAGTGATATTTCTGGTTACCTACACCAGAAAGACCCTGATAAATGAATGAGACACTCGATGGACTAAGAGCAGTGAAGGGGTACATTCCTTGTGTTGGGAAAGTTGAGAGGAAGAGAGTTGGTGGAAAATTAGGATAACTGTAGGAGAATGCCAATATGTAGTGGGATTTTCTAAACTATAAGTGGACAATGAGAGACCACCCACTTTTTTTTATTTCTAGCCCCATCTTGGAGGTGAATTGTTGTTGATATTTAGAACAACAAGTCTATGGTTGGGTGGAATTTCCATCCCAAGCAACTGGTTGCACAACCGTTTTTAAAAGATAAGTGTTTTGTCTTGTTTTTGTGTTGTATTATGAGTTTTAATTGCTGTGCATGAACTCTGTGTATGAGACTGATTTATATGCTGCTGTAATGAGTTATTAGCTGCATTCATGTGTGGTTTTAGTATGTTGCAGACACACTTAATTAATGGCATTAGACAATAGTTAAATATGTGTGTAATCCGTAGCTAGTAAGATACAAGAATTAAGTTAGTAGAAAAAAATTAATTTTATGAGTATTTCCACACGTAGTGGACCTCAGCTAGGTTGGGGGTCATTACGCCTAGACATATTGGTAACATCTAGATTGCAAAAATTCCAATTAGATTGAATAGTCGTCAAAAAATCAGAAGCCTTAGCACCAGTTACTGTAGTCTCCTATAATAAAAATATATTAGGCTTACAGAGTGTAAGCAATCTCTTGAGGGCTTGTCACTTAGGGACACCCCCTACCCCTCTCACGTTTAGTGACAAAAAAATCATTGAGGAACCAATCTTGATGGATTGCTAGCTCTAAATGCTTCGTTGATGGTCATTTTCCCCTCAATTGAATCTCTTTCAATGCCCTACTCTCGGTCTTGAATAAATTTGGCTTACGCCCTACCTGAGCAGGTGACTTTGCGATGGGAGCTAAACCACCTTCTACTATCCCATATTCTTCTTAGTCCAGGGGTTTAGAGACCTCAAGGGGAATTATGGGGGAGAAGGATAAGATGACCTCATAGGAGAGGGAGAGAGCCTATCCGGAACTAGTGGATTCCAAGAGATAGAGGTCACAACCTCTTTCAAGCCTTGGTTCTTCTCAAGGAAACTTTTAACTAAGCCAACTAATGGCTTTCCGGAAACTCCCAAATTCAAGTCTTGATCAATCAAGACGTTCAAGAATTCAAAATCAGGCTCTTTAAAATAAATAGGAGAAGCATTGGACTTACCTTGATCCTTCGCCTTCACAACCCTTTCTCTTTGCATCAAGTTGGCCTTCTCCACAATTAGACGAGCATTGGAATTCTCTAAGGTTTGATTTTCCTTGTTGACCCCATCGTCCCATAACTTCTTCTGCTGACAAAACCCTATTCTCCTCATGAAGAGAGTAAGAATCCTTCTTTCTTGCCCCCCTTGTCATTGTCCTAAAGGCACTATTAGGATAAGCACACCATATGTGTCCTACCTTTATATAGACCCGACACCTAAATGCCACCTTCCTATCATCAAGGATCCAAGAAAAGAGCCAAACCTCCACGCCACATCCAATGTCGACACCAAACTTTTACTTATATCAAGTTCCACGAGCACCTTTTCCACCTTTTTATCTTACTAATCCAAGTTCTGTTCGTAAAAAATGGTAAAATTCCCCAAATAATTTCTCATGAGTTCCAACATAGGGACAGAACAGAGCTCCAAAGGAAGCCCATGAAACAATACCCAAATATGTTGGATCAGAAAGGGTTCCAACCAAGGACCAAATCTCGACCTCCATCACTTTAGAACCAAATTGGGCCCCCCCCAAAGCCATACCTTAGAATGGATCATTTCCATATTCTCCAAGATTTTGAATTCAAAACATAACCATCCATTGTCTAGGACGTGGAAGCTCGAAGAATACCCTAACAATGGTTTTCATCCCTTGTCTATCCAATGCACAAGAGGTCCCATTGTCACCATCTTGCCCATGATTTTTCTAACCAGAGCTAAGTTTGTCAAGGCCTCCACCTTATCCAATCCCATGTCCATACATAAAACCATCCACTCTGTCTGTTCCGGCCTTCACACACTTCTGTTCCATCGAGTTTTCGAGCTAGAATCCGATATACCAAAGGGCTAGGAGTTAGTACGCTTGCCACACCCTATACCTAAATCCTCAAGCTAATTCATTACATGATCAATACTCTCTATATCTTCTTTCACGACTGATAGATGGCGCCCCAAACCTAACATGCCACATGTCCTCCCTTCATCCCACAAATAGTCCAATTCCTTTGCTCTGACAACCGCACTAAAGTCTTTCGAGCAATGCCAAATCTCTTGTATCTCTTCCCTCGAACGAGAGATCATTAGTGATATGAACGAATCCTTTTTTCCATAATCTACCAATTCTTTATCCATATTAGACCACCTTGCCATTACTCCAACACCATGTGGGAACCACCAAAGTTCTGATCTCCTTCAAAAATCCTAATCCTTCACAACCTTAGATCTCTTGACCCTTGTGGCTTTGCTCATCCTCCAAAACGAAGTATAGTTTACATAATACTTTAAACCTATTTCTTTTAAACCCATATAATAATTAAATTCATATCTCAAATCAATAAGATCAATTTTTAGACCTATATTTCCCTTAAAATAGTCTTAAAACTATATTATTTAAATGAATAAGATATTATATTATTTTAAATCAAACTATATTTACATGAAGGTGTTTATAAGGGTGCATTCTTTTCATAACTCTGTCCATATCCTATGGACGCACCACACCTTATTTTTTTTAATTGTGTGATAATGTGTTTTTATGAGTATATACGCAGCACACCTAATTTTTTTAATTATGTGATAATGTGTTTTTATGATTATAAATTTGTACACATTAAAATGGTAGTTTTATTTTTTAGACTTTATATTGGATTTTTTTATTTTTTTCATTTCTATTTTTATTTTTTCAAATTTAATTAATTTTTTTCATCTAAATTTTTATTTTGTCAAATTTAATTATAAATTAAATAATTTTATTTTTATATTATTAATTCATTTTTAAATTAATTGTTTTGTTAATGATACATTGTCATTCATTCTTTCATTAATGTAGTTAAATAATAATAATAATGAATTTAAAATAAATTTTACTACAATCTAATACCCCCCACACACACACACATATATATATATATATATATATATAAACTTATTAAAAAATTATAACAAATATTTTTACATCAAATATATTTAAGATATAAATAAACATCATATAAATTATATTTAAGATATAGATATAGATATAAATATAAATATAAATATACATGGTACAAATTTTAGGGTTATGTTATCAAAGACTCACCAAAAAAACTCAGATCATTTTTTTCATACTTTTAGGGTTGTGTAACCAAATCAAGATTCCACCAACAAATTAAAACCCTCTTTTTCATAGGAAAGGTTTTAAACATATGAACCATAAGTAATCCATTTTTCTATGGAATAGTTGCAGTAACATATTTCAGTACAGTGATTCAGATTTGGAGTTACACGATCGTTGAAAATATTTAGCATATAGGATGAAGATGAACATTTTAAAATATTCATTTTCCATCCAAAAGAAAAATCCCACCTTCAATTCATTTCAGTGTTTCCTTTCCCCTACTACAAAAATATGCTAATATATTGCTAATATATTTCTAGAATGCATAATTAATTTTAGTTTTTTATTTTGTCTTTGTTTCAGTTTTATATACTCAGTTTTTATTTTGTCTGTTTTTCAGTTTGCATAGTTTTATATACGCAGGATTGTATAGTTTTAGTTTTATATACGTACGATTGCATAGTTTTCAAATAGTTTCGTTTGAACGATTGCATTATATATGTTGGATTGCATAATTTGATTTTAATTTTATATACGTTTTCATTTTTAAATATATCTGGTTTTAAAATAGTTTTAAAATAGTTTTCAAGTAATTTTATGTTTAGTTTATATATAAATTTTATGTTTTGTTTTTCAATAATTTTCAAAATAGTTTGTATTTAGTTTACATAATAGTTTAAAACAAAACCTATTTAATTATATTTGTAAGAAATATATAGTTTAAAACTATACATAACAGTTTAAACTATATAGTTTACACAATACTTTAAATTTTGTTTAAGCCTATTTCGTCCACATAATATTTTACACGTATTTAAACGAAGTATTTAAATAATAGTTTTATATTTCGTTTAAATAATTTTTTTAAAATAGTTTAAATAATACATAATATTTTACACGTATTTAAACGAAGTATTTAAATAATAGTTTTATATTTCGTTTAAATAATTTTTTTAAAATAGTTTAAATAATACTTCGGTTTAAATGTTATAGTGTTATATTTATAGTAATTATATGCATAAGAGGTTGATAGTTTATTTGCATAGTTTGTTTAAATAATAATTTATTTGCATAGCTTTCAAATGCGTTTATATTTATTTTTCAAATAGTTTTATATTTCGTTTTAAAATAATATTTAAATAGTTTTATTTTTTTTTAAATAATTTTAGTTTTTAAATAGTTTTATATTTTGTTTAAATAATAATTTAAAATGAAAACCATTTAAAATAGTTACGTATTTGCATAGTTACTTTGGAAGATTTTACTTTTAATGTGCATATACCAGTTTCACTTTTATTTATGTTGTATAGATTATACTTATTATATTTAATTATTTTTTTGTTTTTTTTTCAACCAAGGTTATGGATAACATGTATCCTTTAAAATTTAGTTTTGTTTTTTCAACGGTTATCAAATATGATATAGGTTATTTCAAGATTTTACTTTTAATGTGCATATACTACTTTCACTTTTATTTATGTTGTATGGATTATACTTATTATATTTAATTATTTAATTATTTTTTTGTTTTTTTCAACCAAGGTTATGGATAATATGTATTTTTTAAAATTTAGTTTTGTTTTTTTAAATGGTTATGGATAACATGTATCTTTTAAAATTTAGTTTTGTTTTTTTCAACCAAGGTTATGGATAACATGTATCTTTCAAAATTTAGTTGGCCAATTGGGCTTCATATGAGATCACTAAGCATGAATAGGATAACATGTATCTTTCAAAATTTAGTTGGGCTTCATATGAGATCACTAAGCATGAATAATTCTTTAGTTTTATACAAAAATATGACATTTAGCATAATTGCAATTGGAGAAGAATGTCACCTTTTTTACAACACATTTTATTTTTTTGTTTAGCATGAATACATCACTCTTAGAACTTCAACATATTTGTGGTTTTGATGTAAATTGCTCTTGCATATTAGAGATATAAGACTTACTCATGTAACAAAGTCAAGTTAGTGCTTTTAGGTTAAAAGATTAGAGTTAAGGGTTTTGGTCTCTCAAGCTCTTTACAAGAGAGTGGACTCTCATTGTAATATTGTATCGTTAAATAATAATATCATTTAGTGTTTACAGAGATCATGTTTTTGGTCAATGTTACCAGAACTAGAAATTGGAACGAATCGGTTGACCCAAAAAATGCAAAATTGGACCGTACCAGAAAAAACCAAGAAAAATATCGGAGAAAAAAAACTAGTTGATCAAAACTACATAAAATATTCAAATTTTGAAAAAAACATATATATTCATGTGCATTCATATGAATCCAAACCATTTAATATACACAAATATGCAAAACTTCTCATTTATATAGCAACTAAGACTGCACATAACCAAAATATCACCGAGTGCAATCCATTTGTAAACCAAAATACATCTTTAAAGCCTCTAGAGTCCAAAAAAAATCATGCTACAACAAATAACTACATATAATCTAGATCATTACTTATATTATGATCCTCCTCATCAATGTCACCCTCTAAGCATTAAAATAAGATAGAAAACTCTTAACATGCCTAATAAGTGATTTTACTTGAGTGAAGGGTACATTTTTACTAGGGCATGACATAAGAGTTCAATAATCAATGTCACCAACATCAAGGTAGATAGAGGGTTTGGTTTCCTTGATTAAATGCCAGTTCCATACACTCAGGCATAATAGAATCCAGTGGAAATGTTGCAATCCTGCCAATCTTAAAATATTGAAAATTATTAAGTTTGTTAAATTTTGAATGGGACATAAAATTCTACTTTATCCATATTAAGTCTAATGAAGTTGGAACCACTCTCAAACATCCTAAAACAATTAATGGTAACGTTAAAAATTAAAGTAAAAGGATGAATTCATCCTTTTACTTTAAGAATTTAACATTACCATTACTCTAGGGTTAGTTAGCAGGTCCCCCTTCCATTAAACAATTGTTTTTTTTTTTTTCTGTTTTNTTTTTTTTAATCCGTGGGCCTATATGCATTGTATGGATGTCGTATGGAACCGATTGTTTTGGTGAAAATGACCGGTTCGGTACGAAACTAGTCATTTCCTGTATGGAACTGACTGCTTTTGTACAGAACCAACTAAAAACGGTTTTGATGCTCAGTCAAACCGTTTTCCTCTGTAAATCGGTTCAACCAACCAATTTTGCTAGACCGGTTTGGTTTTAATAACATTTTTTTTTTTAGTATCGTAACCCTACTTATAACCCTACTTAGGGTTTCTTTGGTTATCGTAATATGGTGTCAGAGAAGGATGGTCAGAAGTTGAAGCTTAAAAATTGTGGGTTGATTTATAAGAGCCACCATTTTTTATATTTTATTAGTCGAATTTTTAAATCCACCCGAGTTGCCATTTCGAGGGCCGTTTCGCTTGCTAGAGGATTGATTTGCTTCTTGAGGGGCCAATTTTCCACTGTATGACTGCGTTTCTCTTCCATATCTACCGAGTTTTTCTCATATTTGCTTCAACTTGCTAATTTACTTTGCTTGGAGGGTCGATTTCTCCTTTTATGTGCAACGATATATTTGATCCTTCAATATTTGAAGCACATTAGTGCTCCTTGTAGAATTGAGGCCGCTGGTGGTGGATCGAGAGGATCATTGTTGGCATGGTCATGACGAAGCATAGTTTGGCGATAAATACAACATCAGAAGGAATCGAGGTGCTTGGTGGGAGCGATGATAGAGGCCTTCTAGATATTTGAAAAACTTAGGAAGGGCCTGTTAAGTGTATTTCAATTTGACGCTTTTGTGGTCGAATCGTATGTAAGGATTGCTCATCTCCATTTTATGCTAGTATATTAGAATTTTTCGCACATATGATCCATGGGAAAATGAGCTCCTTAGATTTGGTTGTAGATGAGGTGAAGCACTAGAGCGTAGCTAACTGTAATGAAAATGCATCATTATCTGGAAAAATGGCTCTCCACAAGGATTTTTCTGTCGTAGTGGCCTCCATGACCATGATGAAGAGGTTGTGGTCCTTTAAATAGTTGTTGAGCGCACAAATCAAGGTAATAATTGACGAGGAGGATGCCAAGGCTATTCTCCCAAACAATTTTCCACCTAAACATAATAGTGCTATCTTTATCCCGAGTCAGGTACCTTCACAAAGTCTAGATGAAATGATTGCATCATTGATAGCAGAAGAAAAGAGAACCACCTAAGGTGATAGCCAAACAGAACTTGCATTCTATGTAAGAAGCAACTGCGATATATCAACAAAAGACAAAGAGGAAATATAATGCCACTATTGCAAGAAGTTGGGAATTGTAGACAACGAACCAATTACGTTCTTAAGGGAAAGGTCAAATATAGATAACATATAACAAGTATATCCATGATTGAAGATCCACTAGACATTGACAGTGGTGAAAAACATACTGAAGAAAATGGATATTATGCATTGACATGAAGGGATCAATTAAAAACTCAATGAATTGTTTCTTAGTTAGTCCAAAATTTGTGGATCTAGGGAAAGACCCCTAATTAGTTGAAGATACATGCATGTGGATTGCAGTCTACTAGTGAGGTTATGTGACATGCATATGGATTACATTCCAGTAATTGAATTCAGGAGATTCGTGATTCGAGAGTTCAGAGAGGTGGGATCTGGGAACTTGGGAATTCAACTCAACAACCACACCATTATGAGGGTAACTATGAAGTGGCTTGATGGAGCTCAAGCTAGTCTGGGAACTGTGTTCAAAGAAGAAGCTTCTAAAGGATGTTACCAATGTTTAGTGTTCAATTTATGTGTTTTACATTCAATACATGTATTTGATTTCAATTTGTTATTTTTTAACACTATACACCTTTTGGGGGAGTATTAGAGATATAAGGATTATCGTGTAATAATTTTTCCTTAGTGGCTTTCGTTTAAAATATTAGGGGTTTCATATTTTAAAGTTTTTGTCTCTCAAGCTCTTTATAAGAGTGAGGACCCTCATTGTAATACTACACTATTCAATAATAATATTTCTTCAATTCTCATAATATTATAATGTGTCATGGATCTAACATATAAATAAGGGATTTTTTTTTTTTTTTTATCAATTTTTTAAAGTTGAATAAATATTTTGTTTAAGATCATTTTTTAAATTAAAAAAAAATGCGTTCTTAAATTTGAAAATGGATTTTTTTAACCTATTTGTGAAATTTCATTAAGAGATTTGTTTTCAAATCACTTTGTTAAATATGCAAATATCATATCATCTTTTCTATAACACAATTCAATACATATTATATATTTCCTAATTATAAGTATCTTAAGAATTTTAATTTTTTTATTAATCTCGGAAGGGAAACGTTTTCCCTTTTTATTGAAATCAACTTCTTAATGTTGAAATGTGAGCTACTCTTAGACTTGAATGTATCTTTTGTGAAACCATGTGATTTTTTATATCCATGAAAAAATATATGGGTTAATGAATACATGTTTCTTCTCATTTTATTATAGAACTGAACTTAACAATGATCATTTTAAATTGTGATATATGCAAGTGTCATATTGAAATTTTATTTAAGAAGACAACTATTCTAGCTCACAAGTGTTCTCTTTTATAAAACCATGTGAAACATATGGATTAATGAACACATGTTTCTTCTCATTCTCTTATAGAAGTTAACAATGTTCATTCTAAATTGTTATATATGCAAGTGTCTGATATCAAAATGTGATTTAGGAAGACCACTGCTAGCAATTCCACATAGGTCAACTAATATGAATATCACAATGCATCATACTTTTCAGTAACATTACAATGAAACATAACCCTTGAGGAACATAAAAAACCTATATAACCATTGATGAATGTCACATGCAACATAACCATAGAGAAACATCACAATGTAACATAACCATTGAGAACATCACAATCGAACATAACCCTCTTGGAATGTCTCAATGCGACAAAATGTTTGATGGACATTGCAATGTGATGCATCCATTGAGGGACATATCAATTTGACATAAGTCAATCAACATGAATGTTTTAATGTAACATAACCATAATCAACTTTCGTAACTTCACGAGTGTCACAATATGACGTAAACCAACATAATCCTTCACGAACAACACAATGTGATGAACATAACCCAACACAACAATGTGACAAACATAACCCAATGTCTGTCAATGTGAACCATAGTCAACCATGGTCAAGGGGAATCATCATCAACCATAGTCAACCATGGTCAAGGTTAAGCACATTGTCATCAACGTTCAACCATAGTCGACCATGGTCAACCAAACATAAATCAAAGTCAACCATAACCCAAATTCAACCATAAGTTGACCAAAGCCAACCATAAGTCAACCACAATGAGCCAAAGTCAACCATAATTTGCCCATGGTAAATCAAACATAAAACAAAGTCGACCATAGTTAACCATGGTAAACCAAAGTAAATCAAGGTCAACCAAAGTTAACCATGATCAATAGTGGTCTACCATGTTCAACCATAAACAACCATGGTTAACCATAAACAACCATGATCAACTAAAGGTAACCATAGTGAAACATGGTAAACCTTGCCATCCTTAGTCAACCACAAATCAATATGGTTATCCATAGTCAATATTGTCAACCATAATCAAACATGGTCAACCAACTTCAACCATGGCTAGTAATAGTTTAACATTGTTAGCCATAGTCAACCATAGTCAACCAAATTCAAAGCTAATAAACTATTGTCATCCATAGTTTAACATTTTCATCCATAGTCTACCATGGTAAACTACGGTTAACCATAGTCAACAATATGGTCAACCATAAGTCTTCCATGGTCCACTGTGGTCAACCATGCTCAATCATGGTCAACTACAGTCAACATGGTCAACCATATCATAGATATTTCATTATTAATTATGTTGATATTTTAACTCACAAATGTTAGGATATTTAGACACTTAGGAGTTAGTTAAGATCTACTTGGTCTAATATGTCGTTAGGTAAAAGTGTGTTTCTTTAGTATGCATTAGTATGCATTTGTAGTTAGG
>JZKD02S2227096.1:78783-98091 GCA_000966675.3 Picea glauca
TTAACATCTTGGTCCCAGACCAAGAAACCCAATGCCCTAGGCATGGGTACCCTGGACCCAGTCCAGGGGCCCTAGACATATCTAGGGACTTCAAATGCTTGGTCCCAGACCAAGACACCCATGCCCCAGGCATGGGTACCCTGGACCCAGTCCAGGGGCCCTAGACATATCTAGGGACTTCAAATGCTTGGTCCCAGACCAAGACACCCATGCCCCAGGCATGGGTATCCTGGACCCAGTCTAGGGGCCCTAGACATATCTAGGGTCTTCAAAAGTACTTGGTCCCAGACCAAGAGACCCAATGCCCCAGACATGGGTACCCTGGACCCAGTCCAGGGGCCCTAGACATATCTAGGGTCTTGGCCATCCTCCAGGAGAATGGCTCTCGCTGCTGCATATAAATTTAACAGTCTTGACCTTCCACAAGGACTAATAATAAAAAGGAAGAGTCTTCCTACCATTGATGGGTCCATAATTCCAATAAATTCAAAATTTAGTTTCAAAGATTGATTTCCCCTTTTCCAAGCCCTGTTACTAAAGTTTCAACGAATATACTTCTTACGTATTGAAGTAAGGGTAATTTAACTACTTGATAAAACATAAAAACAAACACAAAAAATTACATCGAGTTTGACCCTTGAAGGGTGTTTATTTTGCTCCAACCTAGTTTTCCATGGCATGCTCAGATGGTTGCATAAAATTACATCGAGTTTGACCCTAAAAAAATTACATCGAGTTTGACCCTTGAAGGGTGTTTATTTTGCTCCAACCTAGTTTTCCATGGCACGCTCATATGGTTGCATGTCCATATCTATTGAGGTTCTTGCTATAACTTATCCTCTCACTAAGTTTCTAGTCATAATGAGGTGTGGAGCAGATTCCTTCTTAACCTTGAATGAGGATGATTGCATGGGAAAGTTGGAAGGTGATGATGGTCCGCTATATTGGAAACTAGAGAGTGCATGGAGTCTACTTCATTTACCAATACCTCATACTTCCTCTATTGATTGTGCACGAAGTTAATTTTGGGCTTGATTTATTGCTCGAATAATTGATAATGAACATCAATATCCATTAGGCTTGATGGTCACAACCCTATGTTTCTATGGAGAATTTAAAATTCCATTGCTCCTTCCACCTCGATAACCATCTAGACAAATTGGTGAGGTTGCACTAGGTCTTTGATATTTGACGCTTATAACCCCTTATGCCTCTTCTTACCTTTGCAAGTTCACACATGACACATCATTCAGACGTGCTGTGGCTAGCCATATTTTCTAATAACACACAACCATATAAATCAATATCCATAGAATGGTGCCCTAAAATTTTGCAAAGAAGCCTATCTAACTTTACCCCCATAAAGGAGAGTTGAACATGGTCCTCGGCCTTAAGCATAAGTTAGAGATATTGAAGTGAGAATAACTACTAAAACCATCAATCAGTGGATTCACCTAAAAAAATCCCACTTCTGATAACCCTCTACATACCTGTGTCCTTAATAGAACCGGGATCATGCTCAAATTTATAGCTCAACACATGTCTCATTGGTGTCTTTAATGCCCTCTCCATGATCACATGCTTGCATTGCTTATGAGATTTATGATGCATATATTAGTGTATACTTCTTACATGTGACAGTAGAGGGTGATAATATATACTTCCCCATTTATTTTGATTATGCCTTCTCCCATTTAAAATCCCACATTAGTTTGGGTATATGCTCTGTAGTTGTGTTGACATAAACCTGGAATAATTCTAATGTTTTTAACTCTTTTACCAGAGCTTGTGTTCTTAATATGAGATGAGATAGTGGAATATCATTCTGAATTGAATTGCAGTGTAAGTGACGAACTACTATAGTAGAATCCTATCACGGTTGCACATTTGACTCTTCTTTCCTTAAGCAAGGCAACACCTTCCTACATTGACAATGTCTCTGCTTAGATGCTTCACCTAGCCCTCAAGCATAGGTTATTTCTTGATTTTTTTGGGATAAGAAATGATCCTTTTACCTACCCCTACATCGTTTTGGGCGTTATGTTTACATTCACATCAAAATGAATTGCATAATTAAAATGATTTTTGTTTTCTACTCGTATAATTTTTCACAATTTATTTATCTATTAGATAATTTTATTTTTATTTTTTAAAACAATAAAATTAAATAAGTTATGGTCCATTGGAAGAAAAGTATTTAAAGTTGACGGGGAAAGGAAAATGTATAATATTCATCATATAACCTTTTGCTAGAGCGACTTGACATTAATTAGGTTGGTTAGAATTTGAGTATCAAGTGTGATTGAGAAAGGAAAATGTTTCAATATATTATTACAACCATTTTCCTAGATGGGCCACAAATGGATCAGACATATTATCCTTAGAACCGTTTTGGCATATATTTTAAACTATGTTATTTCTTTATATCATTCAAGTTTCAAAATTACCATACATTGACAATGCAACACAATTGACTCAAAGTGATTAATTATTATAATCCTTGCCTCATAGGGAATATTATAATCTTTTGTGCATTGATATTAATCTATCATTTGTTGAGCGGGAATATAATAATCTAGGGAATATTATAATCTTATGTGTATTGATATTAATCTATCATTTGCTGAGCCATAATATAATAATCTTTTGTGCATTGATATTAATCTATCATTTGCTGAGTATTTATTTTAAGTTTGCACTACAAAATTGTTATATCATCTTATCACAAAATTACTTTCCATTTTGAAATTAACAATGGTCAACGTAGTATATGTTTTTTTTAGTCTCTGGCACTATGGTTAATGCTTCATACTCGGTGTTCAATGCAACAATTTGTAGGTAGGTATTCTAGCTACACTTGGTCAGATTGATTTCTATGTATATTTGATAGACCTCACCACACATTTATGCTTTCCCCTTATTTCCATGGTGTTATATCCCTTGTTACCATTACCATCACCATAATTTTCAATCTCTCTAACCATGTTGCAATTTTCTTGAATCGACTTGACACTCTGGGCTTGGAATTGCATAGGGAAAAGTAGTAGAGTGTCCATATGATGATGGCTAGGTTCATCTTCTACATTATTATCAAAGTACATATGTTCTCAAGGTTTGTCCAATTCTATATTTCCATAGAGGGGGAAGCAACTATAATGAATTAAAAAAACCCGATAGAATTGGAACTAAAATGAGACATATCAAAGGATGATGCAACTAGGATGTAGGCATGGATTCTTTAATAAAATATACAACTTATACAACTTAAAGAAAAAATAATATTAAGGATCCAGTAGAATAATGGCTTACAATGGGAGGAAGAGGAGAACCATCAATTTTTTTTGTGATCCAATTGTTTAATAAAGGATTTGTAGGTTTTTGGTGATGGATATCAATCATGATGGTGCAATGGTGTCACTTTTGTCTCTCACAAGCTTTGCAAATACAAAACTACTTGAACCAATTCTCCCCTTCTATTTCCGCATAACTTGTGACTGTGAGGAGGTACGCTATATCCAACGTATTGTTGACGTGGACTGATTTGGGTTGGTTTGGTTTTTCCAGTAGTCAAGGGTATGATGCCAACAAAAAAAATGTGAAGACTGTTTGTCTTCCAAAAAAACGTCAAACAATGCATGGTTAATAATTCAAACTTAGCTTCATGTTACCTTAATTTGTTTGTTTTGGATTGTAATTGGTTCTTAATTATATCGTATCCCTAGTATGTTTCTTATGATTAAAATGTGGGTTGAATCACACCTACCAGTTTCATGGAAAGGATAATTATGACATTAAATACTTCTTTCCATAACACTCAATGCTCAGGATTTCTAGAGACAGACCTTGCCAATGAAGCATTTTGTTGAATTGCGTAAAGCAGGGTTAGTGATGGATACCAAACCACAAGAGATAAGTAGAGAATCAACATAAACAAAGATACTCACTAGGAAACCAAGTTGACCAAACCTAAATGCTACAAAAATCAACTAGTATAAAACTCATCAATTTGATCTTGCAAGTACTTATGGAATTAACATGAATAACCAATCCTCTTAGAGCTCTGAACTCAATGACACTCATTGATAAGTAGTGGGAATCAATGGGTGTTGAACCACTTCTCAAAATTGAAATCGGTCCAAATTGATACTGATATAACATTTGAGATTTTGGTTGTAGAAATTAAAGGAATATTAAATAAGTTATCAACTTGATAAGAATCCTGTAGAGTTGTCGTTGTTTTAAAGGTTTCATTAAGTCTTTATTTTTATCCCAATTTCAAAAAGTGGTGCCACCAATATCACCAATTTTTTGGCAACCGTTTATAACCATGACCCATAATGTTGTTAACAAAACCTTAAAATCAACCACAACTTTGAAATGTAGTGCTACAAGTATCACCCTTTTATTTTCTTCGAGGTTAGGATTATAACTTGTTTGAAACCATGGCCTTAACAACCAATATTATTGCAACCAAAATCTTAAAATCAACCCTTGAATTGAAACGTGTTACTACAAATCACACCCTTTTGGATTTTACAAGGTTGAAATTACTTGTTTGAAACCATGACCTTTAGAACTTGTATTGTCGTAACCAAAATCTTAAAAATGAACCCCTGAATCGAAAAAAGGTGCCAATAGTAGCACATTTTTTTAGGCTTAAAATTGCAATAGTTTTCAAATCATGGCATAAAAAACAATAACTATTATGAACAAAATAGCCTCACTTGCCCCTTCTCCTCCCTTCCTGTAGAAATTAAATGACAACCAATATTATTGCAACCAAAATATTAAAATCAAACCTTGAATTGAAATGCGCTACTGCAAGTCACACCCTTTTGGATTTTACAAGGTTAAAATTACTTGTTTGAAACCATGGCCTTCAGAACTTGTATTGTCGTAACCAAAATCTTAAAAATGAACCACTGAATCGAAAAAAGGTGCCAGTAGTAGCACATTTTTTGAGGCTTAAAATTGAAATAGTTTTCAAATCAAGGCATAAAAAACAATAACTATTATGAACAAAATAGCCTCACTTGCCCCTTCTCCTCCTTTCATGTAGAAATTAAATGATAAAATCAACTTGCACAAATTTTGTCATACACTTAGCAATCTAGAGATAACTGTCATCTATGAACTTTTAAATGTATAACTTCATATTCATAAATTATTATTAGTAGAAATGCACACTGCCAAGCACTTTTGCAGCAAAAAAAACACAATGAACAACAATCACACATCCATGTAATACTCAGAAATTTAGGCAACCAACCGGAGAAAACCCCAATATGGGGAAACCCAAAGATAGAGAGAGATTTTATTAGCTTCAGGAAAGTTATAACAACAACAAGTTTACATTTACAACCAAGAGAAAACCACTTACAACACCCAAACAGTCCCTCCAAAAATATTTCTTGAAAATGGTGCTAAGACCATACTACTATACGACCCACCTAGAAAAAATCACCTTGAAATTTGTGCCCTCAATCTGCTGTACTCCTTGATCTGTACGACTCTTTTTTGCAGCAAAGAATGCTCAAAATATCCTCACTTTTTGTGCCCACAAACTGCTAAAAAATCATGCCCTCCTCCCTACTGTACGGACTATATGAATTCGTACAGTACAACCTCCCACACAACAATAATTTTCAACACTAAAAAAACATAGTTTTGCCTTGGGAAATGTGCCCAATGTAATGTTCCTGACTTGGATAGTCTAGGAAACGTTGCTAATGTGTGTGTAGGATCAATGGTTTACAACATATAAATGATCATACAAATAATAAATGCGACAAAGGACTGCAAAGTTTGTATTATGATATCTCTGTGGATTACAAAATGGATGAATGCGGCTGAATAAACTGACAATACTCGACTAGATCAATAGACAAAGGATCTTAGCTAGAATACAAATAAGAAACTAAAAGATAATACCTGGAATATGGGAGCATTGCGGAATCAATGGATGCGCTGGGACTATGGCAGCTCTAACAGTAACTGCTGGAAGTCTGGAAAGTTCTCCCTAGGAAATATACTTCTCGGAATGGCCTAGAAACTATTCCAAATGATGCGCCCTACTCTATTCCTCAATACTGGTATCTGTCGGACCCCTCTGCTGATGAATCTGGACCCTGGATGGCTACCCCTGGGGAATGCACCCATCTTCTTCTGGCAAAATGTGTCCTAGTGATTCCACTGTCGAAATTGAATGAGATATGTCTCAAAATGACCGCCTTGGTCTACTGGGAATTGGGTCAGAAGGATTTCCTTGAATCTGCTTTGATGCTCGCTCTGGAACCCCAAATGTGCTTACCAAAAGTGTCGCACGTCCAAGTTGGAAAATGCGTCCCAGTTGATTCCTTCGTCAAAATCTAATGAGGAACCAGGCAAAAGATGCGCCTTGCCCTCCTCTCAAATAGGTCAGAGGGAAATCTTGAAATTCTCCCTGGATGGGATAAGTCGACTAAAAACCCTCTTAGAAGCTGCACCCTCACTCTGGATGAATGCGTGCTTACTGCTGAACATGGTGTAACTGTTGCTGAAGAATGATGGAAGATTTGAATGATCTTCTCGGTGACTAGGGTGTGTCTCTCAACATCGAAATCAGCCACTGGTGTCTTCCTCCTAGAATCCACTGAACTATCTCTCCTGAGATGCGCCTCTTCTCCTCAATGACAAGTCATAATCTGCATAATGATGAATTAAGTCGCCGACTCTTCTCTTATAGCTTTCCAAAACCCTAATTCACTGCTGAAACCCTAATTTGTTGTTGACCTTTTCCCTCAAAGTGGATTTTACTTTATTTTATTATTCCTTGATTAAATCACTTAATTAATTAATTAATTAATCATTTTACCTCTAAAAAGTAATTTATCCATCCTTATGGCTTCTCCGACCACTGAAAGTCACTTCTCATCATCTTATCCTGTAGTGCTCTTCTTCTCGATTCTGATAAGCTATTACACTAAGAGGGTTCTCCAAGTAATATGCCCATTATGACCTTCTTAGTGAAATTAATTAAGATATGACCCATAATAACTCAAAATTATGAAAATTGTTGGAATGCAACGAAACCAAAACCAAGCTGTGCGAAATGGATCCTGATGATGAGCGATGCAAGTTGGGCCCAATAAAACCCCTCAATATCTCCTGAACTCTCTGTCACCCTTATCTGGCTACTCTGGTAGGCATAACACTCTGTAAAGTTACAATGTCCCAAAATGGGGACATTACACCCAAGCTCTCTTGGAAAATGTGCCCAGCTTGCTTCCCTTTCCTCTTCTCCTCAAAGCTCTCTCGAAAATATCTCAATATCTTCTTCTCATTGTCTTGCACACTACCCAATACATTCTCTTATAATTCTAAAGTGACCTTTCACCTTCCAAGTGTCTTTTCACCTTTCCCATCTCTAAATCCAAACGCCAAGATGTAATCTTTCCTTTACATGATCAAGGGACATGATTCATTCCCTCCAAAATAAATCACTTAAAATATTAAAGTACAATTTCACTTTATAACATAATTGTACTTTATGAAATAAAGTCACTTTAATATTAGAAGGTACACTTAATAAAAAGTCACTTTAATAAAAGAATCACTTTATTACAACTTTATAAAAACCCATTACAAAGTCAAGTGCCTAGTAGTGAAAATGTAAGGTTACTTTCACATTCAATACAAAACATGCATAGTACCTCCCGAGCTATAAAAACTAATACTCCCTCTTAGCGAGGGATGTACTCGATGCCATCACCATCATCCGGTCCCATAACATTATTCACATTAGGAGCTCCCTCTATACTTGGAGCCAACCTCAACACCTACACATAACTCAAGCCAAAAGACCTCCTCCTGACAGCTACCCTGAACCTTGAGCTCCTAGGAGAATCCACCCCAACCTGAGCTTTTGTTCGATCACACCAGCTAAGCCTTCTGTCGATGCTCAGAAGGGACTCCCTCTCTTCCCGTGGAATGAAAGACTGAATCCTTGGGCCCACCATAGTCTCAGAATCCTCTTTCTCCTCATCTGATGTGAATCATAACCTGAAGGTTTTCCTCACAACATATACAACCTATCCATCTGATCACCAATCAACTGTGGTTCAACCGGATCCACTCCCTCCTAGTAAATAAATACATGTCCCCTCTTGAACAATGTACAATATCTTACATCTTCCAAGGCTGAGACCGAGAGAAAGTTAACCCTCAACCCTGGAACAAAGAGAACTCCATCAACCTACATGAGTCCTCCATACTCGAGTCAGAATCTAACCCTTCCAACTCCCCGTACAAATCGTGCCATACCTCCTTCAGTCTCCACCAACCGGTCAAGACCTATCTCTGTGATAATAAGGAATACTCGCCAGATTCCCATCATGTGACAAGATGCTCCACTGTAAACAATCCATTTGTTATCACCCCCAAATCCATCACTACCGACACTGGATACTAGAGTGATCAAGGAAAAGTCCTTATCAAAATTGGATGAAAAGTCTTCCATAGTTGTTGTAGCAGCTGTATCATGCCCCTCTTATTCCTCTTCCCTCTTATTCTTCTCAAGACACTGAGAAGTAAGGTGCCCCAACTAGTTACAATAGTAACATATGAATTTACTCAAGTCTTTCCCATAATTTCCTTTCTTCTTCCCCTTTCCCTTTGCAACAAGAGAAACATTCTCTTCATTAGCTCCATCTCCCTTCTGTCCACTGCTTCGAGATACTTCCTGGATCTCCTACCAAGTGAAATCGTACCATAGTCTGCTCCAATCTAGAAGATGCTCATGAACCCCCACACACTTCACGAAGACTTCCCATTCCTTGGTGAAGCCTTTCAAGGCTATCCCCATCAAATATGAATCTCAAATGACCTCCCCAACTGAATCCCACTCATATTTCACTTGAGCTACCCAGGAAAGATAAGAAGCCACACTCTCACCCTTACCCGTCTTAATATCACGCAATTTATCTTTTAAGGCCATCTTCCGATTTTCATTCTTCGCCTCGTATAAGGTTTTTAGTGCATCCCACATCTCTTTGACTATCTTTTTCTCAGCCAAGTGTGGAATAAGGTGGTTCTTCACCCCATCCAGAATAATCCTCTGAGCTTTGGCCTCCTTTACCTCATGTAAATACAAATCTATAGGGTCTGCTGTGGGAACAAAAAATATGATGCTGACAAATCTCCAAATTTTTTTCTCCCTGAGAATAATCGACATCCTGACTTTCCATTACAAATAGTTGGAAATCCCATCCAATCGGTCCTCATACCTGATGCAAACAACCATCTCTCTGCCAACTATTCAATGGAAAATAAACAACAGATTCCCCCCTTCAAATCTTGCCCAAAAGTAACACGACTCACTATAATATAACATTACAACGCCACATAAAAACCTTTCCACCACCTATAGTCATGATAACTAGAGTTTCTATAAACCCACAACAATCACAACATACACATCTTAATGGATGCATTGTTCATTCCATGAAGCTCGTCACCATCACTTCATTTTGGATCAACTGAGAAAACTCTCCTCACATGAATGGGCACAATGTCTCCCTGAGCACGCATACCAACCTTAAAACTACCAAAGACCCCATGGAATTCATGCATCACCCCATCCTAGTAGTCATTGTTTTCTTGATTACTCAGAGTAGTCCTTACCAAGTTGATCCACAACCTTATCATTCCGATTGAGCACAAATTACCTCTATTATAGGCACACCCCTTCATTGGCTAGACAATCTTCTAACCTATTGGATTTTCAGAAAATGTGGGAAGGAATGATGATTAGAACATATTTGACTAGCTCTTAAACTTGTTGAAATTTAGCTAAGAGGCACCAATTTCTAGATACTATGTTTGGATTTGTACCACATTGAATGTTCTTCTAGGATTGTATAATAATTGAGGAATCTCCTTCCACTAAGAGTTGGTGGTAGCAATGTTGGTTTGTGAGTTATAGACCTTTGACAAGATCTTGGAGTTCTATTGCATGATTGGTGTTTTTTCCTAGATGAGAGGCCAAAATGATGACGATGTTACCATAATCATACGAAAGACACCACCCACCCTAGTAGTGCTAGGAGTACCTTTATATGCCCCATCAAAGTTTATCTTGATAAAATTTTGATAAAATTTTCACGCGGTTTAAACAAATCTCAAGGGATATTGGTTTGGGATTGAGATTGAGAGGATTTAATATATGAGAGTGTTGTTGGAACTACCGATTAGAAAAAATAATTTTTTCATTACCCTATTGTTGATATACTTCTCTAGGCCATGGAATAGAGGTTACCGATTCTCTAATGCTTTCCTATATGCCTAGCTAGATATATTCCCTCTTTTTGTGTAGCTATCTAAAAATCCTATGGTTCCATTCATTCCATACCATCCACAATACGAATATTGGGAATACATTCCATACTTTATTGAGCACTGGGTTCTCAAAAGGTGAGGATCTCCAATTCTCTAGAGCGAGAGTTACACTCTCCCTTGATATTTCCATTTGTCTAAAGGGGGATTATTTTTCATCTCACAACACGTTGACTTCAAGGTAGTGGTTGAATAAATTCTTTGTTGTCCCCTTACTTTCTCTGCACACATAACAAATTGAGCTCCCTTCAAATCCTTGTTTGATGAGCTTGTCCCAAGTAAGAGTTTTATTTCTTTGGTAGTAACTAGAGGAAGGATGAGATCTTTGGCTAGAGATTAACATTCCATATTTTCTCCCATATATGAGACTTATGAAGAAGGTTGTGCTTGGATTCAATGTTGTAAGCCTATTTGACTATGAAATTCCTGCTACCTTAAGATTCCTAATGTATGATATATTCTCCTATGTGACTATGGATTCACATGTCTTTGTGGTAATATTCTAGAAATATCCTAGCCTCGGTAGATACACCTTTAGTCCATCCTTTGCTCGATGCCCAATATTGAAAGACTTCATGCTGGTTGGATCTTATGTCAGTCCAATACTCAAAGATAAACTTCCATCCTTGGTTTATAATAAGATCATAGGTCTCCCTCATATATAGTTGCTCTACCAATTTGGCCTCCTTTTCCCATGCATCATCCCAAAAATGTGCAAAGGTACCAATTATGATTTTATAGAAATAATGGATTTGGACTAAGTACTTGTTATTCCAAGCATTGGTGCAAATCAATGATTCGAAACAAAAAATTTCCATTCAAACCACGACATTCTCATCAATATTGTTGGAATATTTGATCTTCCGAATCTTGCACCAAAGGCCCTCTTTCCTTTAACCCACCTCCACCAGGTTTTGGTAGTAGGGGATTTGATCATAATAAGAGGATCTTTCAATCCTAGACCTCCAGACCATTTAGGAAGGTGGAGGGTATCCCAAGCCACTAGGGCCCATTTATGCTCCCTAGAGGGACCCCCCGCCCCAAAGGAAGGACCTTTGGAGGGCATGACTACTTTTATTGAACTTGGCTAGGGTAGCTAGTACCAAGAGAAGATACATGGTCATATATTCAAGCACTAATTTGACTAGTGTGATCTTTTTAGGGAGGGTCAAAAAGTGGAAAGTCCAAGAATTAAGCTTGGATTCTAGTTTGGACAGTAAATCCTACTCGGACACATTCATAGAGATATTCTAAAAAATAGGGGATCCTAGTTATTTAGATGGAAGGGATCCTTTTTGGAAACCCAAAACTCTAATAATATGGGACTATACTCTAGGGGAAGTTTTAAAAGAAAACCAAATACTTGTTTTGGTGTTGGAACCCAAAGTTTTGGGTTAATATACATGCACGCACAAACGAAGTTGTGTGTTCCCATCCTAGTTTTGTGCGTGCCTAAGATAATGTACATAAAATTATAAGAAGTGCATGTCAAACTAAGTTTTGATATTGCATGAAAAAACTGAAGTCTATTGAATGCGTGGTGGTTCGATTTTTGATGCACACCAGAAATAAAAAAGACGCACTCCAGAATCAAGAAAGGAATCGTTGGGAAATCCTCTCAAATGATTACTTACAATAGCACAAGGGAACATGGAGTTGAAAAAATATGAGTTGGCAAGGCAGTTAATATTTCCCGATTCTAGAAGGCTACGTGGAATGCAAGCAGGTGCCAGAAGCATGCGAGGTAGTTTGTCAGTAAAGCGAGTGGAGCAGAGGAGAAAGAGATAGAGCTCCCGAGTAGAGAAAACTATAAAAGGAAGCACTGGCATTAGAAATAAAGTTAGAGAGTTAGACACACACATTAGAGGATTCAATGAGTTACTGTTTGATGTGGGTCGAGCTCGCTCTGAACTTGTGTCATATTGTAATGCTTCTATATATGAGTTGAGTCTGTCATATGTATGATATCTAAAAGGATGCACATGGAGTAGTATGTTGTGATTATAGGAAGTTAGCTAAAGAGGACACAAGACTTTGTTGTTGTCGAATATGGTCTGCTTAATGTATGCTTGTGTTAAAATAGAATGGAAGGAATAATAAAGCTACAATAGTTCTGATCTATCGTGTGTCACTCATGTGGTATTTGTATATGTGTGTGTATTGTTTTACATATTGATAATAGAGCTATTGTGAATGGGGTATATGCATGCTACCCTAAATGGATCTCTGTGTATTTAGTCCTTCATCCATGTCACAATACCAAATGGTATTTGTGATCCTCATTGCGTCTCAGGTGAGACCTTCTTCGGCCTTGGTTGAAGATTGATATGTTGATGCTCTGGGGTTTTTGTTGGTCAACTTTGGACGAACCCTGGGTCTAAACTCCCCAGTGTAATAAGGATGCATGCAAGCATGAAATGACCCAACAAATGGTTCCATTCTTGGGACATGAAAGTCTTGTATTGGAGGATGATAGTAAGAGATGAGGAGGTATCCATATCGGGAGGAAATTCAATATTGGCTAACTGCAAAGGAGCATGATTTTTCTTTGTGCGATCAGGGGTCAGGCTCGAGATGAAGATAAAAGTGACCACACTAGGAGGAAGTGTGGAAGAATGCATTGTGCTAGATTGGAGCACATATGAATATAGGCCCATAAAGATTCATGATGTTGAGAGTAGAGTGTCCAATAGGGATACCCATAGTAGTGGTAGTAGTAGTAGTGGTGGTGGTGGTGGTGGGGGTTCTAGGAGCCTAGATGATAAAGTCCAAATATCTTGGTTGTTGCGAAGTACTGCATCCTCAAAAGAAGGTGAGGTGAGAGTAGAGGTGCAAGAGAAGAAGAGGAAGATGGACGATCCCTTAGTGGTGGGGGAGAATAATTGGTGATTGTATATGGTCTTGCACAACTGCAAGTACACAAATCTCTAGGTCCCCTCGCAAGAAATGTCAGAAGGATATGGATTTAAACCCCCTTTGAACCACCCCCCTTATGTGTTTGTAATAAATAAGAAATAACATGAGATAGTGAAAGGATTGGAGTATGAGAAAGAATAGAAGAAGATATAAGATAATATATGAGTGAAGAGGATGGCAAAGTCAGTGCTAATTCACCAAGAGGAGTATCAATAGTGAGAAGTTTGACACCCAATAGTTAGATCATAGGAGTTGGTTTGAGAGTGATGATGGTGAATCAAGATAATACCCTGAGGTTACTCGTGTTCCATGGAATTGGTAATGATGATGTGGAACAACATTGGTTCACATGCGAAGCAATATGGTATGTGAAAAGGATCACATACGAAACAGTAAAGATTGCGCAGTTGGAGACCATGTTCAGGGATAAAGCCTTGATGTGGTACATGAAGTATAAGGCCATTATGCCAACAGGACAAGCGAGGTCCCTGATAGAGATCAAGTAAGATATTCTTAGGGAATTCTAGAAACCTAAGTCAGAGTCTCAGTGTATTACTGAGATCAAGGAGATTAAGAGGAAAGAAGGAGAAACCACGTGGGATTATGACCATCGGTTTAATATTTTTTTGGATAGGATGACATTCCATATCCATGACGTGCAACATAAAGAGTGGTTTATTGTGGGGTTGCTTCCCCATATTTGAGTCCCACTCACCCAACAGAAGGTGATGACTCCAGCGAAGGTAGTAGAAATTGCAATGTGCCTAAAAGATACTCTAGGAGGGGAAGATATGTCAATAGGATTGTCGCAGGTGCAGTTGCAAATGGACAACATGACGATGTAGTTGAAAGAAATGGAAAATATAAAAGTCATGTGTGAGAAGGTATGATGTACTACATGTCCCTTTGAGGGACATCGAAGGGACGAATGCCATGTACTTTTGAATTATGTGGAAATGGACACGCCAAGTCCATTTCCAACTGGGTAGACAAAATCATGCAAGATATGCAAAAACTAGGATCATGTACCATCTCATTTCCTGAATTTGGAGAAGTATCAGAAGACACACCATACCCCATTCAATGAGTTCTGTAAATCCGCAAGACATTATGTTAATAAATGCTGGTCACTCTAGTTGATGCAAGCTAATACCCATGATGCATTTCAAGTACCAAAAGAATAGAAGGGTGGTGATCATGGTGGTGCTGAGAGAGGTGGATACCAAGGAGGTCCTAGAGGTGGATATGGGCGCGGTTGCAGGCGAGAATATGGTAGAGGGGGAGGTAGACACCCCACTTGTTTCAATTGTATATAAATTGGTCATGTGTCAAGGTTTTGTACCAAACCATGTGTGCATTGTTCATACTGATACAATCCTGAGCATGTCACAGAGGAATATCCAGACTGAGTGAATAAGTGGGAAGAAAATAAGACACAATGGTATATGGTGCATGCGAAGCTACACATAAATAAGAAGAAAGTTGAGGAAGTTGATGTCCAGATAGTAACCCAGGGAGGAGCGAAGATAGGAAGGGACTTCGACTAGGCTAAGAGGTTAGGTTAGAAACCATCGGGAAAGATCATAAAGACAACACAACCCCATCCTAAGTTCAATGCTGCCCAATAAAAGAAGTTTCTACACAACGCATAAAGATCCATCAAAGATGAAAGAGCATGCGAAGAGTTGCAATGCACGACACAAATATCACTCAAGGAGGCTCAAGTTTGTGAAGAAGTGTAGCGCACGACATAGAGGTCACTGAAGGAAAATTAGATCCATGAATAAGTGCAATGAGAGACACAAATGTCACTATAAGAGGCTCATGCTTGGGAAGAGATACAGTGTGCGAAGAAAAGATCCCTGGAGGAAGCTCGTGTGCATGAAGAAATACAATGTGCGACAAAACAATCATTGGAAGAAGCTTGTAGATAGGATGAGCTATGATGCACTGAGTAGAGAGTGCTTGAATACAAACACCTTGAGGAATTACAACATGCAACATGCACAAAAGCCTTGCAGAACTTGGGTCACAAGAAAGAACGTGAAAACTAGGTAAGTAATTTCTTGTGTTTCTGTTTGCGATTGCTGAATGATCTAGACGCTGTAAGAAAGATGACACAGATGCTAGATACATGCATGGGGGACCAAGTGATAGAGGAAAAATTATCAACCACCCTGTTATAACCCTATATTTCATAGGATCATATGGTGATTGAAATTTCTCCCTTTAGTGATTTTGTGTGGTAAATGATATTTTATTTTGCAAATAATTTCCCGAAGGAGAGAAAATAGGCAGGGTCTGCATAGTTAAATTGCACCCTAGGTGGATGAAAATAAGCATTAGATTTTAATATAAAGTCTAAAAAAAATAATATTTTTCTTATGTGTCATTGGTGCTTCATGACACATATTTTATCCTAATTCGGAAGGTGACATGAAAATTTGTCATATAGTGCTTAATCCTCGCACTAATCTCATCGATGACATCCCCATTGCCTAGATCGACGGTCCTCAGAGCATTTCAGACCCCCCTGACCCTTCTACCTTTAACGATGGGGGGGCGGGGGGTCCGAAAAGTGGTTTCCTTGCCATGGGTCCCACCTAACGTGGAACCTCCTCGTTATTTAAGGCCCCCCTCTCCTAATACTACTTACCACCTACCCCCCCTCCATACTCCTGCCAAACCACAACCCAATACCACTCCTCTCCCTACTCAATACCTGTCCTCCCCTCACCCGCTGACCTATTCATAACCCTCACATCCCGCTCATACTTCCCCTCTCATCATGCACCACCTGTCCCCTCCGTCCCGATAGCATCCACCTCTTTGAATACTCTCCCTACATGTCACCCCTTGATCCGAAAAGATATTTTAAAGACTATGGCTGAGTTTTTTAAAACATGTGTTCATTAACCATTTAGGAATTTGATGAAAGAGGAAGAATTAAATATGAAACATGGCATCCATAAAGAAATATATAGATATGTAAATAAGCATGAAGAAACAACAAACCATAACAACAAAAGTTGATAACGAAGTTCGACAATATCACCTACGTCTCCGGGCCTTTGTCTCAGTGGGTGAGGCTTTCTTATTTCTCTTAAAATCTTAAAAAATACATCATAACAGTGCCAAATAGATTACAAACTGATTTGGCTGTGTTCTGCTAGATCTCAAGAACCCATCACAACTGATGACACTGAAAACAAATGAATGAAGCTCCCATAAATGGCCTGCAAAGTTGCTCTCCTCAATGGTTTCCCTGCATAAAAATGGATTTTGCTTTACAATTCTTCAGAATTTTCATGTTCTGAACTCCCTCTATTGATTCAAGAACCTCTGGTTTATATAGACTTGAATTTGGTAATGAACTCCCAACTTCCCCCCAAGATCTGGCTTAAAAAAGGGCCCAAGATCCTCCAAAAATTGACTAAACCTCCCAAAACTGGCTTAAAATCCATTAAAAATCTTATAATAAAGTTTAAAACCCACTAATTGGAAAAAATTAGGGCGCGTCCCCCTATGTCCGGGCTCCTAGTCATATGCACATTGTCTAAGTGTCCACGAGCTAGGTTGCTGCTGGTCCTTAGTCCCCCGAGCTCGGGCCCTGGTCACATGTGTGGCCATATGGCCTTGTTCTAATGCTCCACGCACCCTCAATAGTTTATCCCCCTTGGTCGTAAGAATTTGGTTATGCGCCTTGGTCGGCGGGCTAGCCAGACCGATCGGGTGCTGACCCCATATATCCGCGCCAAGTGTAAGGATCCGGGTCATATGGTGATTCCATGCGAATGAAGGAACAGAGAGCTAACCACCAAGTAAATGCGTGCACCAAAAAATAAGGGACTGGTCCAGAGCTATGGGTCGTATGTGAAATTTGTGTCGGGGGATGGGGCTAGACCCCAATCCTTTTCTCCACCGAATATACCACATAAAAAGTTTAAATATAACTTTTAAACATTGTATAACAAGCTTTAATGTGGGTGGGCTGGTAGCCCGTCCTTGCCAAACCTTTCTGCCTAGATCAGAGGTCACGAGTTCGACTCCGGTGGAGTCCAAACTTTTTCCAGAACCAACAAACAAATAAAGGGGTGCCATGTGGCACCATGCTATTCACCAAAATATATGCCATGTGTCAAACTCCAATTCAACCACCTGTCTGCCTATGTGTCTGCCATTTCAGCATGCCAAGTGTACCTTTCGTGTCACTGTACGTCCGCACGACCTGTACAGTCAGCTGCCATGTCAACATTGTACATACTGTATAGACTGCATAGTCATCAATTTTTGCATATTTGACAAAACGAACAGAGCATAATATATTTCACATACGGTTTCTGCTTGAGCTCGTTCAAGTTGCGTTGGGTTCGTATCAACGAGTTCTATGCACACATCCATTTTGAAGAGTTTCTGAGAACTTTTATTTTTAGGCCTTCCTTGACCCATTTTTGTTCCTAGATCCATTTTGGATCACACCTCCCCACTAAAGACCTTTTGGTCCTCCAAAAGGATATTAACCGGTCATCTTTTGCAGGATAAGCCATCCCACTTGTTCACTATCTTTAAACTCTATCCTGTGCAGCTGTCTCATCAAGATCAACTGTAAAAAAATCATGAGAACTGACAGCGTATTGTTAGCCACTTGTACTCTGTCACAATTTACTGAAGCCACTATCATCAATGTTGATAACATTACTAATGATAACATCATAAATATGACTGCAAATGAGCTAATATGGTTGTAATACTTGCACAACATTAGCTTATCTTGAAGCAAAGTATGATTGAACTTCCATTCTACAATCATCTCATGTTCTTGCTTAAGATCAATTACTTGATTTGGGACAATTATAGGTGTGTTGCTTGCATGATATTCCTTTCTTAATTGTTTCATTGTTTGAAGAAATTGATTTGATTTTAATTGATGAACATGTACCACATATTCTTTGCCTGCTTTGATTAAGTGATATTGATTATGTTCCCTATAGAAGATTGCTTTGCGATCATACAAATAAGAACTGCCTAAGACCATTCCACATCCATTGACTGGCACCACATCACATGTTACCTCATCCACAAACTTAGATGAAATTGCAAACTTTAATGTGAATTTCTTTGTTATGTGGAAATTATGATTGTTGCTTATCCATTTAAGTGAGTAAGGCTTATGATGCATCTGAGTGTTTAATCCAATTTTCTTAACCAATGTTAAGAACCAAATATCAATATAACATAGAAAAACCTCAGAATAAGTACTCAACGCCTTGAAAAAGATATAATTTTAGATAATAAGCCTCTTTGAGGGGGGAATATCCTTATGTACACTTAAATGTACAATTACAATATGATTCAAAATGAAAATGTCTCCTTGGTATATATAGGAGACTAGGAGGTGTAATTACAACTAATGGACTAAAGTTGACATAAATAAAATAAAATTATTAATATAATATGCCCCAATTAAGGGGTAATGAACCACTATTTAGGGATTAACATGTCCCTCCCCTTGAGACAAGTGTTGTTCGCAAAGCTTAAGTAACTCTGGATGCTTCTATATAAAAGACTCATCTTCCCAAGTGGAATCTTCAGCTGGTAGTTTCCTCCATTTATTGAGATACTCTGAAATAGATCTATTCCTCAACTGGTGAATTATTGTGTCAGTGATGGCTTCAGTATCCAATATGATTTTTCCTTCCTCGTCAAGTTCTGGCAATATAGTTTGAACTGGGATCTTGTCATCTATAACCTTTTTTAATCATGAAACATGGAAAACTGGGTGTACTCGTGAATATGCAGGCAACTCCAATTTGTATGCCATAGTACCAATCTTTTGCAACACCTTATAAGGGCCATAGTACCTTGGTGATAATTTATTATCCTTCTTGGCTTACTTGAGGGACATTTGTTTGTATGGTTGTAGTCTTAAAAACACCCAATCCCCTACTTCAAAACTTCTTTCACTATGATGTTGATCTGCTTGTTGTTTCATATGATTTTGTGCCATGGTCAGGTTGTCCT
>JZKD02S2227096.1:117534-148108 GCA_000966675.3 Picea glauca
AGGTCTTCTTACATCCGCCTTATTCTATTTTATTGAAAGGTCTTATTAATATTGACCTTTATTACATCCGAATACATTAATCTACCTATGTGCGGGTTAGGACCTTAACATGGTAGCCCAATATTGGGCCACATGGCACCATGCTATTCGCCAAAATATGTGCCACATGTCAAAACCCATTAGACCACCTGTCTGCTCTGTCAGCGTGCCAACTGTACTTGCCACATCATTGTACGATCATATGACCTGTACAGTCAGATGCCACGGCAACACTATACGGATTGTATGGACTTCACAATCATCAATTTTTGCGTGTTTGACAAAACGAGCAGACCGTGATATCTTTCAAATACAGTGTCCATTTGAGCCAGTTCAAGTTGCGTTGGTTCGTATCAATGAGGCCTAAGCACACGTCTGTTTTGAAGCAATTATGAGAACTTTGATTTTTAGGCCTTCCTAGACCCATTTTGGTTCGTGGATCCTTTTTGGATCACCCTTCACTCATACTCATCCCCTCTCCATGGGACATCTGTCACCAAGTTATCATATCCATTAGTAAATTAAATTCACCCACATGACCGTTGACCGTCAACTGACACATAATGATCTTGCGTTACTAAAAAGACATCGTGGTAGCCAGAAGGTAAAATACCTCATATTTCAAGCATCATCTGACCATCCATATCAAATGCATATCAACGCTAGTCAGGTACTTCGGATATTGCAACTTGCAGAAGGTTTAATCATGCCCCAATATGCTAACAGTCACAGTTCCATTTTGGTCATTCCTCCACTTTGTATTTCGACCATTGGGTAATAGCATTTCCATTGATCTATTTCACCTGAAGCCCCGAAGTTAGGGTTCCTCATCCCATAATAATTGTTCCAAATGGAAAGGTTCCTTTTGGTTTATGATTAATTGCAAGTGTTTGAAAAGGCTCCTTCTACTTCGCGGGAAATGTGGACATTTGAGAATCCACAAGCTTTGATAAACAACCAGAGGATAAGAATAGGCGACAACAATAAGTTCAGGGTGGAATCTAGATCCAATAAGGATAGTTAATCATGGGATCTATTTTGATATCATGATAAAATCCCACATTCATTTCTCGATCACAATCACCAATAAAGACTAGCAACTAAGCAGAAGTCAAAGACCGATCGTCAACAATCTCCATCAAACCAGCAGGCAGTTCCAGGATCCAAACATAATTCATCTACAAGCTCCAATATTTGAGCCGCCTGGCAGTTTGTTTCATAGTGATTGCATCTAAAGTTTATTTTAAGTCAATCAAATCAAGCACCTAAAAACCGAATCAATCTTAAAGATTCCTATATTTTTGTAATTAACAAATACAATTAGTTTAGATTTTCCTGAAATAAATCCTTCTCATTTATGACAGGATCTTTGTAAATAAACTTATAAATACTTCACATTTTGAAGTATGACTGGGACCTGTTCGTAGGATAGGATCAATATTTTAGATAATCTCAAAGAGCCTCCTTTGATTAAATGTTAGTAATACAGTGCAACATTACATGATTCTTGTGTCAATTTTCATTGGTGAAGTACCTTTCCCTATAAATTTATTCTTTCTTCTACCACTACTGCTTTCTACATTCTGAATTATTCTGAGAAGATAAAGAAACACAATTTGTTTTAATATACACTTTGTCTCTGGCTTGGATTAATTTATGTGTTTTCCACTGAATATTGAAAACACAATTCTTAATTGTTCTTTTTTTAATTGGATTTCTAGACCTATTTCCATCTCTTCCATACATTAAATCTTTGAGGATCCAGTGAATTTGCCTACTCTTCCCTGCAATATTAGCCTATTAACCTTGTATTTGATCAAACCAAATCTCCTACTCCATTTTCCCAATGGCCCATCTTCCCTATTCCAACCAACAATTTAAAAAACCAAACCCTGTACTATCATAACTAGCCTAAAATTCCTAGCAAACAAAGCTAAATATTATATAGAGATCCCTCTCTGAGTCTAGGAGGGCTAGATCCTAGACTCCAAAGTCGTTTTTTAGTTACCTCTTTCAACTTCTTCTTCAGCTTGAGAAATTATAGAGTGATAACATAGTGGCGACCATACTGGGGAACTAAACATTTCATGTTCCTTTGAAAAGCATATCAAGTTCCAGATCTGATTACTGATGGTGGATAATGATCAGACACAAAAAGGTTGAATCATCTATCTGACGACTCCAATCGACTTCAATTCAAAGACTCCACTGGAGGAAGAACTTGAAACATGACAAGACAATCTATAAATATCATGTATTCAAGTTGGGATTTTATCCAAGACAAAATAGGATTTATTTTTAATTATTTATTCTCTTTTCATGATCCCGGTGAAGACCATATCACTGAATCTGATATTAATCATATTCAGCCTGATGAGCCTCAAGAGATCAAGACCAATTTTACAGCTTCTGTACATACTCATACACCTATTAAAATTCGAGATAGATACAAGCCTCTAGTCTTACCTCCTATACTCCATGATTTCCCTGCAAATTATCACAAATATCTTCCTAGGTTTGATGGAGAATATGGTAACATCACTATTGAGAAACACATTCATGGTTTTGAAAATTTTCTTGATCTTTTTGAAGTTGAAGAAGATGATGTTTGTATCATAATTTTTTCTCTATCTATGCAAGATAAAGCTAAAGAATGGTTCAAAAACTTACCAATTGCAAGCATTGGTGATTTCCATTAGTTTGTGAAAATTTTCCTTGATAAATGGATGACCAAGAGGAATCTCTTTCTCATTTTAGAAGAATATGATCATTTGAAAAGACAACCAGGAGAAACAGTGCAACACTTTTCAGCCAGGTTCAATCAAGTTTATTATTCAATGCCTGATGATATAAATCCTCCTCCTAGTTTAGCTCTCTTACACTACCCAGATGCATTTGATCTAGAAATGACATTTCAATTAAGAGAAAATAATACTACAACACTTGAAGAAATGAAGAACACTGCAATAAGTGTGGAATCCAATTTGATGATCAAAAGGTCAAAGTTGAAGGTAGAAGAAAAGGAAAACACAGAGAAGGAGCATCTGACATCTTCAGAAGTGAGATTGGACATTTTGGAAAACACAATGAAAGAGATGATGCAAACGATTACCATGAGAGATGAACTTGCTGATAAAAAAGATCATGTTCCTAAACATTTTGTTGTTTATCCTGGGTATCATAGATTAGAAAATGATTATTTTATGTATTCACTTCATGCCATGGATAAAAATGAACCTCAAAATCAACTTGTGGAGGAGAAATCAATTGATCTAATGTATATTCTTGATGTCATTGCTTACATGGATGATTTACCAAAGTATTATTAGTATGATGATGACTATGTGGTCAAAATCGAGGCTGACAGTTCAAAGCATCCAACGACATATTTTTGGGAGGAAGAAAATTAGTTGCAACAACTCAAATATGGAAATCAACTTGTGCATATTAATCATGACATCAATGAGGAAAATGAAAACAATTTCAAAGTAAGTGAAAAGTCTTTTCCCTTATGTTTCTCCTCATTTAAATTTCTGAGAGGAATCTATAAGCAAGCAAACCAATAAGTTTTCAATAGTAGGAATGGAGAATTTTATGATGAGTCAATTGAGGATCTCATTTGTGATATGGAAGTTGTTCTAGATCCAAAATTACAACCCCCGAGTTATATTGATTTCCAAACCATAGATGAATTGATGGAGCGTGATTTTGTACCATTAAGTTTTGATTCATTTCAGTTTTTGAAGAAAAATTCTGCTAATATCTCAGAAGCAAGGATTGGTAAGCCCATAGAAAATCATGTATCCTCATTGAAATCATTGCTTAATAAATTGCAACAGTCTTCTCAGTTTCTCCATGATCCAATAGTTGATGTTTTGGATTATCTGTGTAGCCAAGGTCCTATTCCATTAGCTAGCTATGATCTTAAAATAAGTTATGACATAGAATTGATTGGGCAACCGAGTTCATTGTCTTGTTCAACATGAGTCTCATTACCAAGCTCTTATGAAAATTTGCAGTTAAATCAGAAGTCATATGATGATGTAGATAACATATGTGCAATACCCAATTATGACCTTGAGTTTGTTGAATACTCTGAACATCAAGAAATAGGTCATGTTTATCATGATTCCATAACTATCTATATGGAGGAGTTTTTCACTTCAGAATTCCAATCGATTTCCACTGCATATTTTGTTTTTTATGGTTCCAAAGCTCTCTGTTGTGAAGATCAAAATGAGAATCAGTTTCTAGTACCCTTACAAGCTCTAGATCTGAGTTTTATTAAAAATAGTGAAAAATCAGAGTTATTGGATCAACTGGTGGATTGGATTCATTGACATTTTTCCATTACCTAATTGAGAAGTAATTTCAACAGATTAGGGTAGGAGTGTGTGAATAAGCTTGGCTTGGAGAGCATTCCTTTCAACAATTTTTCAATTTGATTTTCAGTTTGGTTTCAGTTTTTAGTTTTAGAGTACAATTCATATTTTAGAATGATCTTGATTCAGTGAAGGATTGGGACAAATTATCAATTGGTTATCAGTTTCAGATATTTCATGATAAACTAGGTTGAAGGCTTTGGGACCAGTCCAACAGATCATGCTACTTAGTCTACAGTGTTCTTGGCACCTCATAGGGAGAGCACCATCCCCAAGTGGAGCCACTGTTATAACCCTATATTTCATAGGATCATGTGGTGATTGAAATTTCTCCCTTTAGTGATTTTATGTGGTAAATAATATTTCATTCTACAAATAATTTCCCAAAGGAGAGAAAATAGGCAGAGTCTACATAGTTAAATTTCACCCTAGGTGGATGAAAATAAGCATTAGATTTTAATATAAAGTCTAAAAACAAAAATATTTTGCTTATGTGTCATTGACGCTTCACGACACGTATTTTTATCCTAAATCGGAAGGTGACACGACAATTTTTCATATAGCGCTTAAACCTCGCGCTAATCTCATCAGTGACATCCCCATTTCCTAGATTGATGGTCCTCATAGCATTTCAGACCCCCCCGACCCTTCTGCCTTTAACGGTGGGGGGGGGGTATGAAAAGTGGTTTCCCCACGCGGGTCCTACCTAACGTGGCACCTCCTCGTTATTTCAGAACCCCCTCTCCTAATACTACTTACCACCTACCCTCCCCTCCAGAATCCTGCCAAACCACCACCCAATACCGCTCCTCTCCCTACTCAATACCTGTCCTCCACTCACCCTCTCACCTGTTCATACCCCTCACCTCCCGCTCATACTTCCCCCCCCATCACGTGCCACCTGTATCCTCATTCCCGATATCATCCACCTCTTCAAATACTCTCCCTACATGTCACCCCTCGCTCATAATCATCCCCTCTCCACAGGACATCTGTCACCAAGTCATCATATCTGTTAGCCAATTAAATTCACCCACATGACCGTTGACCGTCAGCTGGCACGTAACAATCTCACGTCACTAAAAAGACATCGTTGCAACTAGAAGATAAAATACCTCATATTTCAAGCATCATCTAACCATCCATATCAAACACAGATCAATTCCAGTCAGGTACTTTGTATCTTGCAACTTGCGCAAGGTTTAATCATGCCCCAATATGCCAACGATCACAGTTTCGTTTTGGTCATTCCTCCACTTCGGATTTCGGCCATCGAGTAATATAATTTCCATTGATTCATTTCACCTGAAGGCTGAAGTCCCAAAGTTAGGGTTCCTCGTCCCATAATCATTGTTCCGAATGGAAAGGTTACTTTTAGTTTATGATTAATTGCAAGTGTTTGAAAAGGATCCTTCTACTTCGCAAGAAATGTGGACATTTGAGAATCCACAAGCTTTGATAAACAATAAGAGAATACAAATAGGTGACAATAATAAGTTCAGGGTGGAGTCTAGATCTAGCAAGGAAAGTGAATCATGAGTTCTGTTTTGATATCATGATAAAATCCCACATTCATTTCTTGATCACAGTCACCAATAAAGACCAACAGTTAAGCAGAAGTCAAAGACCGATTGTCAACAACCTTCATCAAACCAGTAGGCAGTTCTAGGATCCAAACAGACTTCATCTACAAGATCCAACATTCGAGCCACTTGGCAATTTTTTTCATAGTGATTGGATCTAAAGTTTATTTTTAGTCAATCAAATTAAGCACCTAAAATCCGAATCAATCTTAAAGATTCCTATATTTTTGTAATTAACAAATACAATATTTAGTTTAGATTTTCCTAAAATAAATCCTGGTCATTTATGACTGGATCTTTGTAAATAAACTTATATATACTTCACATTTTGAAGTATGAAGGGTCTTTTAGGACCTGTTCGTAGGATAGGATCAATATTGTAGATCATCTCACAAAGCCTCCTTTGATTAAATGTTAGTAATACAATGCAACATTAGAGGATTCTTGTGTCATTTTTCATTGGTGAAGTACCTTTCTCTGTAAATTTATTCTTTCTGCAACCACTACTGCTTTCTACATTCTGAATTATTACGAGAAGATAAAGAAACACAATTTGTTTTAATATACACTCTGTCTCTGGCTTGGATTAATTTCTGTGGTTTCCACTGAAGATTGGAAACATAATTCTTAATTGCTCTATTTTTAATTGGATTTCTAGACCTCTTTCCATCTCTTCCATACATTAAATCTTTGAGGATCCAATGAATTTACCTACCCTGCCTTGCAATATTAGCCTATTAACCTTGTATTTGATCAAACCAAATATGTGACTCCATTTTCCCAATGGCCCATCTTCTCTGTTCCAACTGACAATTTAAAAAACCAAACCTTGTACTATCATAACTAGCCTAAAATTCCCAACAAACAAAGCTAAATATTATAGAGAGATCCCTCTCCGAGTCTAGGAGGGCTAGATCCCAGACTCCAAAGTGGTTTTTTAGTTACTTCTGTCAACCTCTTCCTCATCCTGAGAAATTACAGAGTGATAACAAACCCTACTAGAAAGAGATCTCTATCAAGTTAGTAAGCAAAAATGCACTGACAAACTGATCTTGGTGGCTATGACATGGATGGCGTCATGTAGGATCTGGGTTCCGACGTGAACATTTGACCAGAGAAGTCCTAGGAGTTGATGGGGAAGCTGAGTCTAGTCTAGTCACCTATTCAGTTGTGGTTGGATAATTAGTACAACATTTACCTTGTAGGCTAACTAGAGTAAGTCGAGGTAAATATAAAATAAGTGAAGACAAAGAATGAATTTGAATTCATAGATTTTATTGATAACTTTGACCCCTACCCTACACTACTTGGCATTGATTGGGCCTTCGACAATAATGTTGTGCTAAATTTGAAAAAGAAGCAGATGACATTTGAGATATACACCCTGTGCACAGTCACACTGCTAGATCCATATGAAGTAAATAGATACAATGAGAAAGTGGATGAAATTTAGGATGCACAGAGCTCAATCATTGAAAACATCTATAATATCATTTTTCACAGGGAGGATTACATCAATCCCATCACAGATGGAGAATTAAGTTGGCGAAGTGTCAAGTCTTATGACATTAATTTTGAAGAGGCTATGGAAAGATAACATAAAAAATAATATGAAGTATCAACAAGAAGTTGTGTGTATATCTCCATAGAAGTGTTTGAGGAAAATTTTGGATCCTATCGGTATGATGGGTCAAACACAATGGACACATTTATTACATGGATACAACACATTCCTGAAAATCACAGGGCTCACTATCTTGATATAGGGAACATCAGGAACCTTATCATGAATGGGCGACTGTCGAGGAATCCATGTGGGAAATATTTAGACTAGATGTAGACATTCGTCGATACACTTTACCTTGAGAAAGGAATTAGATAGCTAAATAATGGTGCGACACGCACAGTCGGTATATGAATGTCTGATGCATGTTTCCCAAGAGACACCTTATATCTCTAGTCCCCAGATTCTACACTGGGAAGGTCAAGCGACCCTTAATACCCCACGGAGATATGTTCCCTACATTGCTCTTCCCCAACCCAATTGTCAAAACCAATGACTTGGGAATCATTGCATATGAACTAGTTAGTCAATGGATCTTACCAGAACCGGCCAAGCCTAGTCCTGTATGTCCCTAGCGTAAGCTGACCGATTGCGCCCGCATGAGAAAACTTTGTGACCCACTAGAGGTCACTATGTCCAATTAAGCCACCATTAAAATATGACCAGGGTGCACAAGAAACATGTACGACCCCCCAGGAGAATAAGTTGTTGGCTCAAGGATGAGGCAAGTAATAAATAGTGGTGGGGGCCTATTGTCACCAAAATTTTTGGGTTAATCTTGAAGGCATGCACAAATGAAGTTGTGTGTGACCATACCAGTTTTGCGCGCACCTAAGCTAATGTGTGGAAAATGATAAGAAGTGTGTGCTAGACCATGTTTTGATGTTGCGTGGTAAGCCTGAAGTCTATCAAATGCGGGCTAGTTCAAGTTTTGATGTGCACTAGAAATCAATAAGACACACACTAGAATCAAGAAATGAATCGACGAAAAATCCTCTTGAATGATTATTGCCAGCAACACAAGCGAATGTGAAGTTGAAAAAAGATGAGCTAGCGAGGAATTTAAGATTACCCTGATTCCAGAAGGCTACATGGACTGCAGAAAGGTTCCATAAGTGTGTGAGGTAGTTTGTTAGTAAATCGAGTGGAGTAGAGCAGAAAAAGATAGAACTCCTGGGTAGAGACAACTATAAAAGGAAGTAGCCACATCATAAATAGCGTGAGAGAGTTAGACACTCACATTAGAGGATTCATTGAGTTACTATTTGTTGTGTGTTGAGCTCGAACTGAGCCTGTGTCATATTGTAATGTTGTAATGCTTCTGTATATGAGTTGAGTCTATCATATGTCTGATATTTGAAAGGATGCACATGGTGTAGTATGTTGTAATTATGAGGAATTAGCTAAAGAGGACATGAGACTTTGTTGTTGTTGAATATAGTTTTCTTAATGTATGCTTGTGTTCAAATGGAATGGAAGGAATAATAAAGTTGAAATAGTTTTGATCTATCGTGTGTCACTAATGTAGTATTTAGATATGTGCGTGTATTGTTTTACATATTGATAATAGTAAGTTGTTGTTAATGGAGTATTATATGTATGCTATCCCAAATGGATCTTTGTGTATTTAGTCCTTCATCCATGTCACAAGACTAGATTGTCTCTGTGATCCTCATTGGGTATCGGGTGAGACCTTCTTCAACCTTGGCTAAAGATTGATATGCTAATGCTTTGGAGCTTTTGTTGGTCAACTCTAGACGAACCTCGGGTCTAAAATACCCAGTGTTAAGAAGGACATGTGCAAGTGTGAAATGACCCAACACATGGTTGATTTTTGTGCCAGAGGACAACATGAAGATGTTCAGAAGAATTTTGAAAGTCTGGGATTCTTGAGCATAAGGAACCTCAATGAGCATGGTATCATCAACAAATTGTAAATGAGAAAGGGGGTCAAAATTAGGGTTTGATATGATACCTTGGATGAGTCCATTTGATAGAGTTTATTTGATGCTTCTACCTAGACCCTCAACTGTCAATATGAAAAAGAATGGTAAGAGAGGATCCCATTTTTGAATACCTCTAGAGGGGTTGAATATGTAAAAGGGGGAAATATTCACCATAATGGATAAGAAGGCCAAGGATATCAGATTTCAAATCCAAAGGATACAATCTTGATATAAATTGAAGGCTTTCAACACACATTGAAGGAAAGTCCAACTTAACTTATCATAGGCTTTTGAAATCTCTAGCTTGAGCATCATGTCATTTTTTTTCGGATTGAATGGCCTCATGTGCAAAAATTATACCATCTAGAATCTATCTTCTTCCCACATATCTTCCTTGTCCCTGAGATATTATCTTTGACATGATGGGATTTAGGTGATTAGCTATAATATTGTAAATAACATTACATAAGAATATGGGTTGATACTTATTTTCCGTATTTGTGTTCAGGTCCTTTGGGATGTGAGTGATAAAGGTTGAGTTGAAGACTTTAAGAATGTTCTAAGAGGATCTTACATTTTTCACCACCTCCCAGACCTCCCTTCTAATCATTTACAAACAAGCTTGAAAAAAATTAGTTGTGAAACCATATGGCCTAGGGTATTTGTTTGGTTCCATTTCCAAAACTATTTTGGAGATCTCTTCAAATGAAATAGGGCATAATAGGATAAAATGGAACTAGGGTGGGAGTTGAGTGGATGATATGTTGAATGGGAGGCCAATTTTCTTGATCCAACTCAAAGAGAATTTGAATGAAGTGATCCCTTATCTCCCTTTCAATATATTGATTCTTTTCTAGTTTTTCTACAGTGGCTGACTTGAGGTTGGAGATGCGATTATAGTTGCATTAGTTTAACATAATCATAACTTCCCCTAACCGCAGATTGTAAATTGGCTGTTTTTTGGGCCTAACTTTAATAGTCCAAAATCATCCACTTTAGCATAGTTATCATCCACTAGCAAAACATTTATAGACATAACATCATGGTGCAAGATAAGATAGGAGGTTTTGCTTCTTCATGAAGGTATTGCAAAGCCACAACGACCTGATACTCTATGTCCATACGAGCTACCCAAGATAATGGACTTGTAAGACCCTTGTTTTTGTGCAGTCGATCATACAAATTCCCATTGGAAATGATCTCAAACAAAAGAAATGCATCACCTAACAAAAAAAAACAAAACCTAAACAACAATGTTATTACACCTAATAAAGGATTATTCCATTGTTAGTTGGAAAAAGCCATGTTAGTTGAAAGTTTTCAACAAAATTGAAACAAATTAAATTAGTAACAATTAATTTGTAAAAAGTTTAAAATTAATGGTGCGGTCAGCTTATATTAACTACTTTTTACAAAATGGTTGTTGCTACCACCAACATAAGTGTGGATTATTAATACATAATTAATGTATTAATTAATCATTACATAATTAATATAATGTATATTAATAAGTATTAATACATTAATTTTTTTAATATAACTTATTAATTAACTAATAAATTAATATATTAATCATAAATAAAATAATACATTAAATAATAAAACAAATGTATTATTAAAATAAATAGTAATAAAGTAAAAACATTAATAAAATAATAATAAAGTAAGGTATTAATTAATTAATAAAATAAATATAAAATAAAATATTATTTATACATTAATAAAATATTAATACATTATTAATGTATTAACATATTAATAAAATATAAATACATTATTACATATTAAAGTAATACATTAATAATTAATAAAATATTAATACATTATTAATGTATTAACATATTAATAAAATATAAATACATTATTACATATTAAAGTAATACATTAATAATGTAAAAATATATTAATATAATAATAATAAATTAAAAATGTATAAATACATTAAAGACACATATTACATAAGCAAATATATTAATTAATTAATATCTTAATAATTTGTTAATTAATATATAAATACATAAATATATTAATACTTTAAATTATTAATGCAATAATTAATTAATATTGTATAAATTAAAATATCAATATATTTATGTATAATATAATGTATTAATGCAATATGTTAATTAATAAATAGTTTAATAATGTATTGTATTAATTAATTAATATTGTATAAATTAAAATATCAATATATTTATGTATAATGTAATGTATTAATGCAATATGTTAATTAATAAATAGTTTAATAATGTGTTATATTAATTAATTAATACATTGCTAAAGTATAAAAAAATTAATATGGTGGCTAGGGTTTTGCTAGCCACATCCCTGGTTACAGATTCTCAGACTCGTCTTATGCGATCATGTGGATCGCCTTCGACGTAGATATATGAGTGCCCCTCTCTACTTCCCTACTCGACGCCCGCTCTTTGTGTTCGCGTGCAATTGGGTGTGGCTATTTCTAGTTTTTTTTTTGGCATTTGGCGGCTGCTGCTTCGTTTGTGGTAGAGGCGGATTTGGGGTTTACTGCGAAGATAGATCCTTTCTTTTGTTTCTCTTTGTCGATGCACATGGCATCACCACTGGTCGTATTGGTCATGTGCCCTGCATATTTAGGTTCGTCTCGACCCTTATTGTCTTTGTCTTGTTTTTCCTTTTTTGATTCGACGGAGATGGAGTTTGCATCTGTGGATCTGTGCTTTTCTTAGTGGTTGTGGGGTTTTAGTGATGTGTTCGAGACAATCAGTTTTATTCATGGTGCTGTTGGTATTTGACTGTGGCCTATTTCTCTTTGGCATCTCGTGGCAGCCTCCTCCTTTGGTTTCTCTAACTGTTTCACTGATTCATTCAGGGTTTGATGCATATTTAGAGTTTTCTCCTGAAGCCCTGGTGTTGATTGCATGTTACAACAATTTTAGTGCTTTTGGTTGGAGTTATGATCCCCTTTTTTGGGCCTCGTGTTGGTATTTCACTTGTCTCACATTCAATATCTTTCCTTTCTCTCCTGATGGTGGTTTGTTCTGAGCTTTGAGGTCCTTCTTTTGGGCATGCAATATTGATTTGGTGCCGATGTCAATACTTTGAGGTCCTTTCAAAGGGTGGGCAACTCTTATGCCTTTTTCTATTGGATGTGTTGGTGTTTTTGCTGCTCGTGGGTGCAAGGTTTCTTCGGCCTAAGGTCTTCTTTTGGATTGTATGCCGCTTTGATCTAGTTCATCTAGCCTTTGGAGTTTCTTGTGGTGGTTATCTCTGCTGCCTTACATGACAAGGTTTGGGGCTTGCTGCCTTTGTTCCCGAGGCACCTTCAAAATGTAATTTAATTCTCTTCGGATGAATATAATTACACTTTTTTTTTTGAAAATAATAATAATACATTAATAAAATAAAAATACATAATACAAAAAATCCATTATTACAAAAATACAAATATTCAATCATTTCATTAATATATTAATACATTAAAACAATATTCATACATTAATAAAGTAATATATTAAAAAATAATATTAAAGTATTAAAAATACATAAATAAAGTATTAATATATTAATAAAGTATTAATACATTTATAATATTAAAGTATTAAAAATACATAAATAAAGTATTAATATATTAATAAAGTATTAATATATTAATAAAGTATTAATAGATTTAAACATAAGTAAAGTTTTAATACATTAATAATACATAATTACATTAATTCTTTTAAAGTATTAATTAATTAATTAATACATTAATAAAATATTAAAGTATTATTAATTAATAAGTTTGTACACATTAAGTATTAAAGTATTCAAAAATATAATAATACATTAAAGTAATAATAGTACATGAATAAAGTAAAAATATATTTGTAATACATTATAGGATAATTATATTAATATTGCATTATTACATTAAAGTATTATGCTGGTGAATTGATCGAACCACATGAAAAGTAGCTAAATGAAATGAACTTATAGTGCATGTACTTTCCTCCCCCCTATCTCTCTTCTTTCCCATCCTATCCCTTTTCCGCTCTGCTTCCCCTCTTGATCTATTTTCCTGGATCTCTTGCCCCGACCCACAAAAGCTACAGGTGCTGCTTTAATGGGATCTAGAACTGCAATTACAGGGTCTCGATCCGGGGGGATGTCACTGGCTATGGAACAGGACCTGGGATGGGCTATGGAATTAAATATGCATCTTGATCTGGGTCTGAATAAATAACGGGGACAAAATAAAAGCCAGCCAACAAGCTAAAGAAGCCTAAACCATTGGCTGTCATTCATCTGTTGTCCCACCTCCTTTTGCCCGTTGGACCTATCCCGGTGCTCCGTGCCCTCCCATCCATGCCATGTTGGTTCAATGTGTCCTGTATGGTGTCGAAATGGGGGAACTCAATATCTCGTATCGTGTGAACATGGCTGGGTGGTGGAGTTTGGGGAATGGTTGCTAAGGATCACCTCATAGTAAAACATTATTCATACATTAATAAAGTATTAAAACATTAATAATGTATTAATACATTGGTTTAGTAAAATATAAATGTATTAATATATTAGTAATGTATGAATACATTAAAGTATTACATTATTACATTAAAATCTTCCTTCACACTTATTATATTGGAACATATTGGTTATAAAGCATGGGTTTGGTGTATCGATTTACCTGGTCAAGGGGGTTAGAGTGCGTAGGGAGGTCCAAAGTCCATTAGGGATAAAAGGTCCAAGCTCAAGGATAGAGGCAGTAAGAGGAGGAGGTAGCCAATAGATGTTGGAGATCGTATAGTCCTAAAGCAAGCAAAATAGGTGGGAACAGAGGTAGGTGCATTCAAATAAACCTCAGAGTAAGTTATATATGGTGCATACCAGTTTGATATCCAAATATAGAACCCATTGGAAAGTCATAGCCTCTAGGGATATAGATTCAAAGTGAGCGATTTAAGTGCCTTTTGTTGACCGAGAACTAGTGAATGATCTGCCAGTGGAAAAGAGGTCTCTAGGTGCAGATCAATATTGAGTTCTAGGTCAAGACCGAGATTCAACATTAACATATATATTTTCATTCATTTAAGATCCAATCCAATAGCCTATAGTAGATCCTCTAGGTGCAGAGGCAAAGGTCGTAGAAGCAAATCCATACGTGGTAGATTCATTTCAAAATTCGTAGCCTGCAGACCTACATGGAAACCAAAAAGTATAAGCATCTAAAGGGATATCTCTGTGGTGCAATATGGGAATACAGATCAATTTCAGACAAGGTTCATTTTATGAAAATATCCCATTGGATGTATGTTAGTCCTGCTCATATGTGGCCCAAGTCTTGCACTCCATCACATACTGTAGTACATCCTCCTTGAGACCCTTCCATGATAATCTCTCCCTCACCTGTCTATAAGTATTTAGGTACCCTGGATGGCCTGCTAAAGGGGTGTTATGAAATTCCCTCAAGATCTTATCCTTGAGCATGGACTCAGGGACAAGATAGATACTCTCCTTGTAGTAGATGATGTCATCCACTAATCTGTACCTGTCATCCTGGATGGTACCCTCCATCAACTCACATGAAAATGTGTTTTTGGAGTAATCCACCAAGAGAGTAGACTTCCAATCTGTTGAGACCTCGACAAGGGAAAAAACTGTAGGATTCCTAGAAAGGGCATTGACAACTACATTATTCTTTCCCTTTTACATATTCAATATCAACGTTATATGATTGTAATTTACTCACCCACTTCTGTTGTCTCTCGCTCAAGTCCTTCTACTCCAAAAAAAACTTCAGGCTATTGTGGTCGATCCTCACCATAAAGCATCCTCCCACCATGTACCATCAAAATTTGGCCAATGCATGCATAATGGCCAACATCTCCTTATCATAGATGGAGTAGATCCTTTCTGGCTCCCTCAACTTCCTGCTCTCAAAAGATATGGTATGACGGTTTTGCATCGTTATTGGTCCTTTTCCTTCTTCGGATGCATCACACTCCAATACAAATGATTGAGAGAAATATGGAAGTGCTAGTGATGGGCAAGTGCTCATTACCTTCTTCATTATGTCAAATGCTGTCTGTGCTTCCTCTTTCCAATTGAACACCCCTATCTTGGTGAGATATGTTAGCGATGCTCTAGGTTGTGAAAACTATTTCACAAATTTCCTATAATAGCTACATATCTTGAAGAGTCCTCACAACTCTATGATCGACCTAGGGGTAGGCCAATCTAGGATTTTTTGGATATTTTCTTGATGCACCTTCAGTCCCTCAACACCGATCACATGCTCCAAATAGAGGATCTTTGTCAATCCAAATTCACACTTTGCCTCCTTGGAAAAAAACGTCTTCTCCTCCATAATGGTGAGAATCTCATCCACATGCCCCAAATGTTCCTTCCAAGTCTTACTGTAGATCAAAAGATCATCAAAGAACACCAGTAGGAACCTTCTCAACTGTTTGTTGAATATATGGTTCATACATGGATGGAAGATAGTTGGTGTGTTATTCAACCCAAAGGGCATGAATACAAACTCATAGTGGCCAAACTGACATTTGAACACTATTTTATGGATCTCTTCCTCTCTCACCCTAATTTGGTGGTACCCTGATTGAAGATCAATATTCGAAAAATATACCACTCCATGTAGCTCATATATCAACGCGTCAATCCTTGGTATCAAGTATATGTTCTTAATTGTCTTCTTATTTATAGCCTTGTAGTCAATGCACATTTTCCACGTGTCATCCTTCTTCTTCACCAATACTACTGAAGAAGCAAATGGAGTAGAGCTAGGTCAGATGTATCCCATCTCCAACAACTCCTGTATGACCTTTTCTATTTCGTCCTTGAACTTCTTTGGGTGGATGTATGGTGTAGTAATCACTGGATTGGCCCCTTCCTCTAACTCAATGACATACTCAAATCCTTGGTCTGGTGGTCTTCCTACTGGCAATGGCCTGAATTCATTATCATGCTTTCCTAGTAACTTATGTATGTCCACATGGTAATGTTGATGATCCTGGGATGTCTTCTGCATTGTGACCAAACACTCCGCTGTACATGCCACATATCTGTGTCTAAAGAGATGCTTCATGCATATTTTGGACACAACCTTGGGTTCTCCTGATGACATATCCCTCAAGATAACCCGCTAACCTCTAGCGTCCATGAATTCCATCCCCATCTCCTGATAATTCACTTTGAAGTCTCTGAGGGAATATAGCCACTGTGCTCCCAATACCACATTGGTGTCTATTATATACAACACATAAAAGTCATCATTCAAAATATAGTTTCCCAATGTCACATCCAACCCTCTAATCCTCTGGGTACAAGTCCTGTTGTATCCATATACCACTACTACCTCAAATCCCTCAAATTCCTCTGTGGGAATTTATCTCTTGGTAACAAATATTGCATCAATGAAGTTGTGGGTGGACCCACCATTAATCAATGTTGTAACCCTCTGTCCCTGCATAATTCCCCTAATATGGAAGGTATAAGACCTGGGGACTCCTAACAATGTGGTGATGGTCACTTTCTTGACCCCTTCCTACAATGGTGCCTATTATGTAATTTCAAGGTGTGGTGCCTCACCACTATTCTATCCATCATCTGGACTGTGAAGGTTCTCTTCCCTACCTTAATCTTCTTCATTGGATAACACCTCAATATAATGGACCTTTCCTTTTCCCATAAACTGGTGATCGAGCTCCCATGGATCCTTGAAACTGAAGCATAATTTATTTCTTCTAATATCTCTCAAAGTTTCTTCGTCTAGCCGATCTTTCCCTATCCATGTTTTCTGGGAAAACTTCATTGCCCGACCCTTCCATGGAATGAAGGAATTTATTAGGGCCTTCCCGATAGACGTGTCTGCCATATATTGGATTTTTCTAATGGAATCTTGTAATGTGGGTGTCCTAAAATCCTTAACCCAACCCTTCAAGGGTTCAACTCGACCTTATATGAATACCATCACTAGTCTTTGTTCTGAAATGTCAATTACCTTGACAACCATCCTTTAAAACTCTGTGATAAATGCCTCTAGTGTACATTTTTGTCTCAATTGTGCCAACTTCCTGAAATGAATTTTAGGACCCTTCCTTTCAAACCTATCCATCACCCTCTGGGTGGATTCTACATATGATGTAATATTAGCATGTCCAAGTGTTGCCAACCCATGATGCCACCATTCATGATCTTCCCCATCCAAATGTAAGGTGGAAATCTTTATTTTCTCCACCTCGGTCATTAGATTGAGTTGGAGGTAAGTGTCCATATTTTGCACCCAAGTGCTAGCTAAATTCTTAGTTGACCCATCAAAAGAGGGAATAGATAACCTGCCCACCCTATGCATAAGATCATAGTTTTGATGGTACTACATTGTTTTGTTCCACTCTCATGGTTTGTTCTTATATTTAGCATTGTAGTAGTCTTGGAAAGAAAAATATTCTTGGAAATCCTCTAGCGTGGCTAGGTACTCCTCGTAACCCTTAAGGGGATCACTATCATAGTCCTATTGTTTCGACACTTCTATCTACCGCTCCTTTAGAAACTGTGGCAATGATGGCCTCAGTATTTTACTGCTACCTATTGATGAGATGCTCTATATTGGAATATGAGTGTTGTTATCCTCCATATGGTCCCTACTACCTTGTTGACTGCCCCATGTCTGGTTGCCACTGTAGCCTCCATGGATTTGGATGAGATGTGTTAGGAGTTGTGTTGTATGTATTTTTCTTGCAATATTCTGTTTTTTTCTTGTGGCTATAGACTCCAACAATTGTTGGAATCTGTCTTCACCATGGTTCCACATGCTTCCTTCTGGTTATGATTCTGATGGGTTTTCTTCTTAGTTCATCTAAGATGATTTTCTAGAGGGTTGTCCTCCACCCCCTTTCTTCCTCGACATTACAGGATGGAAAAATCACCAGCTCTGATACCACTGTAATATCCCCAACCAGGGAATTATGTTTCTATCCCAAATTGTTATTTCTTCTTATGTGAGTGTGTTGTTAATTCATTACAATAACTAGCTCAATGAGGAATATTATCAAACGTATAGAAAACACACATTACACATTAATTGAGAAGAATAATATGGCATATTATTATGGATGGAAAAAATAGTTTAAAATCTCTAAAAGTTGTAATAACAACTACATAATACTACTAAGGACACAAGCTATTGGCTTTTAGGAAGCTACACACTCTATAGAAACCACACAATAAAACTAGTATGATGTCAATAAATGAATCCAAGACCCTCCAAGCCTTTTTTATGATTTTCTCAAGTGAGACATGTACTATAGGTGGCCCTCCAAAATTCAACACAAACGTCTTGGGCCCGATCTATTGCAAAACCCCACCCTATAGAGGTACTTACGTGACGCTTGATGGGTGACTCACAGGTACTCACTGGATGACCCTCACACAACACATGGGTATGCCTTTGAGGACCTCTGTGCGAAACTCTCTGCACACTAGTGAAACTATTGGTTGTATCCTCCCAGATCCGGCTACTGAAGTGTTGCGTTCCCACTGGTATACTTCAATATCTTCTGGAAATTCCACAATTAACTCAAGAAAGACTCCATATAAATCCCTTTCTTTTTCTGGCTAGGGTGAGTATTGTGCCACTGAAACTAAACATGTGGTGGAAGGGTGTTATCACTGAAAAATTTCTCCCCACAAACACAGACAATGGATGAAGAAACAATCAAGACAAGTACAACATACTACCAATACTTATGGAAGGATTACACTCAGTTTGTTAATATAGTCACAAAACTGGTTTTGGAAATCCGCACACATCCGCGTGAGTTGACACAATGTACAATGAACACATTTCTTGGTCTGCACAAATGACAATCAAAAGACCTGTGCAGATGCATAAACGATGCATTGATGATTTTGGTTGGGCTTCAAACACTTATGGGATGAAAAAAATATCACCCATACCCAAAATCTCCCTAAACTTATGCTCAGGGATCATTGAAAGGGATGGGAGGTTCCCTCAAAGGTCTTCCATTCACATTGAGAACTAGTTTGGAAAAATATTTCCATCCTCCTATAAATAGAGGGCCATTGTATGCAAAAAAAGAAGAAGCATTTGAGTATTTTTATGCTGCTCATTTTTAGCTTTGATAAGCCATCCTCCTCTTAGAAATATTTGGGCATCCATATAAAGTGTTAGAATTCTCTCCTCTTGAGTATTTAAACACTCTTTTCTCACCATTTTCCTTTGTTAGCCATTGTTAGTAGAAATAAAAATTTGTACTTGGGGACTAAAGAGCCTTCCCAAGGAGGAAGACAGGACTCATAAGTTCCCATATTTCTCTAAGGAAAATCAATTCGAAGATTAGTTTACTTGGTAGCTATCTCTTGTGTTTTCTTTGTGCATCCATTTTAGTTATTACTTGCTTAGTTTAGATTTATTTCATTGTTGTTTATTTCTTGTTTTTATATGTTAGTTGAGACACTAACCAACTAACTCTCTGTTGTGATTTCTAGATAGCCTAACTAGATAGTTAAGGGACCTCCTTTTGCTCACCCTTGCGACAGAAGGACCTCAACAGATTGGCAAACATACTGGGGATTTGAATCAAAATTCTCTACAATTAGGTTTTTAGATTTTTCTTTCTCACTTTTTTGCACGTGCAGGGGTCAAAATCGACCTAATCTCATGCTTTGAGAGCAGGATTTCACCCCATAGTGAGAGAATTTGTTCAAATTTTTCATCCCTCCAAATTCTCTACATGCGCGCTAGTTCAGGATGAAAAGACTCATGGTCCACACAAATATATGCTCTATCATAACTCATAAACCACACAGTCTACGTTTTGTGCACGATTCTTTTTGATTCTGCCACACACCTATCTTAAATCTACAAAATTGTAAGGCTTGAGTTGTCCACTACCACTCAGTAGTTTAGATTTGATTTTAGCACTTTTTAAAAGCCAACACAAGCAGGATGGGATCTCATTATTGCATACATAAACCCCACATCACACATAGATAATTAGGGAAATTAAAAGGAACCACAATATCTTTTATTTCCTTGGTTTCCATGTGGATGGCTTATTGGTTTTTTTGCATTTGAATCTAAGAACAAAGATTTCATTTTTACAAAGTCATCACATTAAATTGGGACTAGAATACCATCTAAACCAATCTTGGAGTATTCTCTTTCGTTGCACCTTAGAGTGATCTTGGAAATCATAAAAAGAGGTTGCTTAGATAAGTCTCCATCTCCCTTGGTAAATCAAATCAATTTTAAAAAGAGCCCAATCCTCTTAACTTTCTTATTGAAAATTAATCTTAAATGTTTTTAAAGGGCCCACATGCATACAATCCTAGGATAGTTTTCAATTATTAGAGTAAGTCACCTAAGGAGTTTAAATAAATTGTAAGGGCCCACACATGCCCACATGCTCACAATCTAGGACTAGTTTCAAGTTTGTCTAGATTTAAAAACACCTTAGGAAGATAAAGGGTCCAAGTAAGGATTATCATATCCACCATGATAACTTGGGATTTCCATTCGTTGGCAAGGGTCATTTGAAAAAAATTAGTAAGTTATCTAAACAAGACGAGTAAAGGACCACATGATGTCCACCATGATAAAATCTTGAATTTAACTTATTGAAAAATTGTTTCACCATAACCACTTCTTGCAAACACTTTCACTCACTCAAAAGTTTTTTGCTAGATACTTGAAACTCTTTTTTGAGTTTCACTTGTTTAGTTAAAATCTGTTTGGCACACCATCATAGGAACAAAGTTGGCCCATGACCCCAAATTCACAGCTTATTTTCACATTCTAAAAGTAACCATAAGCAACACACATATAAACTCCATAGGAGGAACACAAAAGAAAAGTGTTGTTTTGGTTAAGATCTTGGGGATAGGTATCCAAAAAACTCCCCATTATCATTTTCTCATCTGAAACTTAGAAAGTTGTGAAATTAGGGGACCAAAATCCTCCCACTCAAGCATTACTATACCATAAGGCAGGGAGACACCTGTGAAGGGTCGAAGGTCGATATCCAGTTTTTCTATGCGTGCCTCCCTGGGTCACCCAACCCTTGGAAAGCATCCAGCCTATGATCGATTGCTGAGTTCGAAAATCTAAATTGTGTGCTTGATGGAGGTATCCTAATAGCCAAACTTAAGATTTATCTACCTAAGGTGGTGGTTGTGGGATGCAATCACACCTCAGTCATATTTTGAATAATTTTGGGAAATATCATGAGTACTTCTGGGATATGCCCCCTTCATCCCTCATTATAACTAATTGTTTGTCCCTTCACTAGTTTCTCGTCAAGTGGTTTCTGGCCCCATCTTCGAGAGATTCTTTGGAGGTCCAGTGTTATTGGAGAGGAAGGGAATTATGCCAGATAGGACACAAGTGCTTGTTGTTTGATTTTTATTTGGCCCACTTGGAGTTAAAAAAATTCCCCAAACTACCTCACACATTGTTTTCATATATATATGCTTCTCACCATTTGATTTATGTGATTTATGAGTACATTGTTAAGTGATTTTGAAATTATGAGTTTTCCTATCATTTTCCACCATTCTCGCACACCCACCTCTAGGCTAGAATAATATGGGAACCATGGCTTCCTCGTTTTTCTAGGATTTTGAGAAATTTACCCCCAATATTGGGAGGTGTTCCAAATTTGGTTAATACATCAACAATACCACCACCAACACCCACTAGTACCGCGATACTAGGCTCAATACTACTCAAAGTTACTTCTCTTGGGGCCAATACCCATAATAACCCACAATCAATTCCTCCACCATAAGGAGGTGGAGCTAATGCTTCTTCACAAATCATCGACTCCCAAGGGACCACTTCATCTCATACTATGGCAGGACCCACCATTGTCATGCCTTTCTTGGCTTCACTCAACATCCATGATCTAACTGAACTGAAAAATGATCCTATATTGCATGACCCGGCTTAGATGTTTATTCCCACTAAGATACCTTCCGACATACCTAAATTTTATGGAAAAGCTGGAGAAGACCCGAGCAACCATGTCATGTCCTTCAACCTATGGTTCTCATCTAATAACATCACAACAAATTCCATTCTTTTACGGTTACTTAAAATAATCCTCACTGGCACAATAGCCAAATGGTACATGGATGAGAATTTTTGAGACCACTCAACCTTTGAGTCTCTAGAAAAAGCATTCCTATCATTTTTTCAACTCCCTATTCGTCATGATATTGGGTCTGAAATCTTGACAGAATGAAAACAAACCACCGCTACTCACATTTCAGACCATATTCATGAATGGAGCCGACGTCAAAATCTTTGCAAAATGGACACCACCCCACAATGAAGGCTCAATTAGCTCCTTCGATCACTCTGCCTCAATTGGAAAAATATGTGGCTACAAACCTTCCCCAAAATGAAGATGAAGCCATCACTAAGGCTCAACAATTTGACCTCATCTATTCCCAATGTGGGTATCTATATACTACTTGACACTCCTGTACCTCTTCCATTTGGTCATAAAAAACCTGAAACATCACACACCGTTGATGGGTTGATTGGCTCCTAGCCTCACAACCCACCTAGTGCACAACCTCCACCCACATATGCGCCAATTCCATAATTCTCACTATGTTATCACATAGAGTCGTGGGGGGAGTCAAAAGTCATTTTAGTATTTTTCTTTGGATCTTGTGGTTGTGTCCTTGGTCAAGTTTTAGTCATGATGACAAGGAGTGTTAGTTTTCATCAGGCACATCCTTTTAATCACCATCTTCACCTTAAAATTTCGGTTCCATAAGCTATGTGAAGTATCTGTAGCTGTTATTTTACTTGTTCATGCTGTCAAATTGGTTTGTGGTTTGGCATTGGGAACTCTGCTGTGAACTGGTTGCAGAGGATAGTTTGCGGTTAGACCACTTGTAGGCATCCTTGTGAAAATATGAAGGTATCAAAATTTAGCTCTAGGTTTCCAGGTACTCTATGAACTTTTCCACCTTTCTTTAAGGTCTAGAAAGGGCTGAGTGGTTGTTTCTCTTTGTGGTGTTGCGAACTGATGATTGGTGCTGCAAACTATCTTGGATGAGGGTTGGAGGTTAGGCAGCTTGTAGGCATCTGAGTGAAAATATGAAATTACCAGCATCAACCTCATAGAAATCAGGTACTCCATGATATTTTTTATCTTGTTTGGAGGTCAAGAAAGGAGTGTGGTCGCTTGTTTTCTCTTGGCGTTGTGAACTGTCATAGGCGTTGTGAACTCATTTCCTATAGCAGATGCATCTAAAGATTTGATCATAAATCCAAAATGGTGATGTGGGTTTTTCTAAATTTATTTGTGGAGGATAATGATAATTTCATTGACTTCTTGTCCAAATTTCAGCCTAACCTAGTTTGGCATTCGAGAGATATAATTAAAACACTAGTGCACTACAAGTGGCACTGCAAATTCTCTGTTTTGCGTAGTTTTTGGATATTCACCTTGTTTTACTGTTTCCACCTGTCAAGGAGGGTTTGAGTGACTTCTCAAAGATTATTTAGATGCTAATTTACACCTGTACCTAAGTTTTAGCTCCATTGAATACCTCATGCAGTGAGTTGGAAAAAAATTATTAATGACTTCCAATTTTTTTTTGAAAATTAGCAGTTTGTTGGATTCTTGTCTCTTTGACTGTTGCCACCTATATCCAAGGTATAGAATCCTATGCAAGATAGGGAATTTGAATTGTAAAGATTTCATTGACAACCTAGGATATAAGAGAGCCATTATAAATCATTGAGGAGGTTGGAAGGGTTGTAATGAGACTCATACTTTTTTGAAGTTGTGGAATTACAGAGCCATCCTCTGGATTTTGTGTATTAGACTTGAGACTTTTTGATTAATAGAAATCAATTTATTTCCATTATCTTATCTCAATCTTACTATGATTTACTGTCATTTGAAAGATTCATTTGATTTATTGTATCTGTATTGCAATGGAGGATTTGTTGTAATGCTACTATGATTTTTTAGAGTTTTATCTTTTGATTAAAGAAGTTCTTATGTCAAAATACTTTCCTCAAACGTCTGCTAGTATTGCCTGATGTGAGTGGTAGACATTTTCATTTTCTCCTTAAGTCTTTTATCTATCCATTTTACTCTTCAAAACCTTGATCTAAGTTAGCCAAGACCTCATTTGCCAATACATCTATTCTAGAAATTTCTATTATTTCACTGTTCTGACTGAGTTTTGATCCATTTGGAATCATCATAAAAAAATTATCTTTAAACCTATTAATGGATGTTGAGATTACACTTTAACAATCAAAGTGTCACTTTTAGTGCTAACATAAATGGCACCATTGCCAGGGAATGAAGAGTTCAACAAGCTTCCCTGGGAGAACGACATAGATCCGACTCTTGATGGTAGACATGAGAGGGACACAAAAATTGACTGTAATCATCTACCTGGTGACTCCACATTCAAAGACTCAATTGGAGAAAGGATCCTGCTGACTGAAAGATGACTATACAGAAGGGAAAAACCAGGTATTAGTTCATGAGTTTTCTCCATGAACTCTTGTTTTTCTTTATCAACTCATTTCTCTCTTTCCCTTTATGTATAAAGAGGGTTATCCTTTGCTTTGTCTATTCGGATGATCATAAGCCTTCCTTTATATATCCATCCTTGGAAGAAGAAAATCTGCATACTACTTGCGTTGTAGATGTTGATCATGTATTCTCACTTCAACTTATTGAGAAGAATGAGGTTTATATCTCAATCCTTCTTGAACATGCTCAAAGTTGTAACCTTGAGGATGATAAATCTGATTTATCTCCTTATAAAATATTATCACCTTCTTCTATCACTGCTGAACCTTTCCATCAGTTTGTTAAGACTCATTTTCAGCCCACATATTTTCAAACTAGAATCAGAGACAAGATGTTTAAACCTTTAAGGTTTCCATCTTATCTTCATCCTTACCCTCTTGACTTCTTCAAGTATATTCCCTGATTTTCTGGAGAGGATCATGTTACAACTGAGAGGAATTTGGGAGCCTTTGAGAACTTTGTTGATAAGTTTGAGATAATACATGAAGATGTTACCATGTGTTTGTTCTCCAAATCCTTGTTTGGATATGCTGTTGTGTGGTTTAAAGGTTTGGGAGTCGATTCTATTGGTTCTTGGATCGAGCTATGCAATGCATTTTTAAAGCATTGGGGTGAGAAAAAGTCCCTTGATTAGTACTTGGCTGATTTTACTTCTTTGAGGAGAGGGGAGGAAGAAGTTCTGGCTATCTTCAACAAGAGGTTTTACAATGTTTATCATAACATGCCATTGGAAATCTGGCATTTCGATACTGCTTCCATGGTGTACTATGTAATGGCTAAGCATATATATCTTGTCCTTCTCTTGAGAGAAAGGAAATATTCACCTTTAAGACACTTGTTTGAGGATGCAGAAGAAGTCGAGGAGAACATCTGGGATTGCAAGAGGATTCAAGATCAAGCATACTTTGAAAATTTGCATGCACATGAACAACAAGAGGACTGCGAGTATGATTTAGATTCATAACCGAATTCTTCATTATTTTTAGATTTTTCTATGGACCGGGACACATATCATGCTTATGATAAGTTTCTTAATCAATTTAAGCATGCAGTAATAAATGATTATATAAATAATTTCATATTCTTAGCTGATCTTAATCAAAACACTTTAAATACTGCTATACAATTATCATATAATCAATATTCTGAAAATGAAACTGTTACTCTTGGTGGTCAAGAGTTGCTTACTCAAGAAAAAGAAGGTTGTCTGTTTTCAAGAAAAGGGGAATGTACATATGAGTAGTTGTGTTTTCTAAATAAATACATTTCTGATCATGGTTTTGAGGATCCAATTGCAGTTTTATTGGAGTCATATTTTTTAGATTCTCTAAAGGTTTCAGATTTCATTATTTCACTAACATTCGTGGGTGAGTATGGTTTTCTGAAGGACTCTATATTGCTGCTATTATATTTATGTTATTATCTATTGATCAGTGGCAAATATGAGATTCTTTCAGTCCTAAAGTTATTTGAATGGTTGCTATGGAAATTTTCATTTACTTGAGCAAGTTGCAGATCTAGTTAGAGGTAGGATATCATAGGAAATAAGCTCGCTTCCCGAGCATTTTTTTTTTCTTCATCTTGCACAGTGTGATCAGATTTGCAGTATGAGGTTTGTTTGCAACAAGTTTATTAGTTTGCTTGAATAAGTGGTGGATTTTGGCAGTGTTACAGAGGTTGGTTTCACAGATGAATCCATAGCCCATGGATAAGGCCATTGGAACTACATGTTCTTGGAAGCTCACAAGGAGCATGCCATCCCCTGTGGAGCCAGATGTTATCACATAGAGTTGTGGGGGGAATCAAAAGTCATTTTAGTCTTTTTCTTTGGATCTTGTGGTTGTGTCCTTGGTCGAGTTTTAGTCATCATGAAAAGGAGTGTTAGTTTTCATCAGTCACATACTTCTAATCACCATCATCACCTTGAAATTTTAGTTCCATAAGCCGTGTGAAGTATCTCTAGCTGTTATTTTACTCGTTCATGATGTCAAACCAATTTGTGGTTTGGCGATGTGAACTGGTTGCATAGGATAGTTGGCGGTTAGACCACTTGTAGGCGTCCCTATGAAAATATAAAGGTATCAAACTTCAACTCTAGGTTACTAGGTACTCTTTGAAATTTTCCAACTTGCTTTAAGGTTTGGAAAAGGATGAGTGGTTGTTTCTCTTTGTGGCATTGCGAACTGTCTTGGATGAGGGTTGGAGGTTAGGCAACTTGTAGGCATCTGAGTGCAAATATGAAATTAGTATAATCAACCTCATAGCCATCAGGTACTCCATGAGATTTTTTTATCTTGTTTGGAGGCCAGGAAAGGAGTGTGGCCACTTATTTTCTCTTGGCGCTGCAAACTGTCATAGGCACTGCAAACTCATTTCCTATAGAAGACGCGTATAAATATTTGATCATAAATCCAAAATGGTGATGTGAGGTTTTTTGAACTTTTGTTTGGAGGATAATGATAATGTCATTGACTTGTTGTCCAAATTTCAGCCTAACCCAGTTTGGCATTCAAGAGATATAATTAAAACACTAGTGCGTTGCAAGTGGCACTGCAAACTCTCTGTTTTGTATAGTTGTTGGATATTCTCCTTGTTTTACTGTTGCCACCTATCAAGGAGGGTTCAAAATAATTCTTAGAGATTATTAATATGCTAAGGGACACCTGCACCTAAGTTTAATCTCCATTAAATACCTTATGCATTGAGTTGGAAACAATTTATTAATGACTTCCAACAATTTCCTGAAAATTAATAGTTTGTTGGATTCTTGTCTCTTTGATTGTTGCCACCTATCTCCAAGGTCTAGAATCCTATGAAAGAGGGGGAATTCAAATTTTAAATCTTTGATTGACATCCTAGGATATAATAGAGCCATTATAAATCATTGAGGAGGTTGGACAGATTGTAATGAGACTCATACTTTTTTGAAGCTGTGGAATTACAGAGCCATCCTTTGGATTTTGTGTATTAGACTTGAGACTTTTTGATTAATAGAAATCAATTTCTTTCCATTATATTATCTCAATATTACTCTGATTTACTGTCATTTGAAATATTCATTTGATTTATTGTATCTGTATTGCAATGGAGGATGTGTTGTAATGTTGCTACGATTTTTCAGAGTTTTATCTTTTTATTAAAGAAGTTCTTATGTCAAAAGACTTTCCTCGGACGCCTGCTAGTATTGCTTGATATGAGTGGTAGACATTTTCATTTTCTCATTAAGTCTTCTATCTATCCATTTTAATCTTCAAAACCTTGATATAAGTTAGCCAAGATCTCATTTGATGATACATCTGTTCTCAAAATTTTCATGATTTCATTGTTCTGACTAAGTTTTGATCCATTTGAAATCATCATAATTTTTTTATCTTTAAACCTATTGATGGATGTCGAGATTACACTTTAGCAGTCAAAGTGTGACTTTCAGTGCTAACACACTATACGAACGAACCCCATATTACCCTCCTCCACCTCCCCCTCTACCATTGATTACCCCTCTTCCACCCAACACGAGTACATATCTACCCACGTCGCTCCCTCAGTCGACACCCCCCCATAGTTGGTTCCCCCACCTGTCTCTCCCTATATACATGGGAACAATGGAGTCACCTCCAATTATTACAACCCATATGTACCACCACAAGGAAATCCTTATTACCCATTCCTGGGTCCTCCCCAACCTGTTGTACCCCCACAGGGACAACACCAGGCAAGGGTGAACTTTATACAACCTACACCTCTTAAAAATGTTCACACCATTGAACAATTGAATACCGCCAATCCCCCTCCACAATCTAACAATAATCAGAATAAGGGAAAGAATATAAATCAAGCACAATGTGGAAACCATCCACAACAAAAACCCCAATCCCAGGGAAACCATCACCAACCCAACCAAAACCCTCTGGGGAGAAATAACAATGACCAACCGAGACAAGGGAGAAATAACAATCTTCACACTAACTACCCTTGTGCGTTATGTGGTGAATATGGCCATTACACTCATCATTGCCCCAAAATTTCTAACTTTAAGCATATGAATGATGCTACAAATCCCTCGTGAGCACCTACCCCTCAAGGACCACCTAAGGAACCCCCTAACTATATACCACTACCACCACTGAAGGTGTTGCAAAACCCAATCCCTCACAAAGGGGTCATCCACCCACCCAGAAGAAGCCCAATGCCTACAGGGGTATTTTCCTCCACACAACCAGTCACACCCAAGTAACATAATGGATCACAATATCTTGCTCACCACTAAAGAGAAAATCTTGCTACAGACACACATTCGTTAATATGGGATTCCTCTCGATCCATTACCTACCACCACGAAACTTCCATAGTCACCCCATAATCAACCATTAATGATTCCTTGTCCCAATACTGAAGCCACACACCGCTTGCCTCATGCACCATTGTGTAGGAATGTCCATAACCCACACACCCGAGCCACCCATAACTACAGTTTGGTCGATGATTTAGCACAATCCCTAACAACCATGTATGTGTTGGAAGTCCTCCAAACATGCCTATCCCAATGAAAGACTTTACTGTCACAGATGGGGGTAGTAGACCCTACTAACACTCATCTCATCAGATTCGATTTAGAAAAAGTCAATCCTCGACTTCCCTCCCTTGTCACATTCCAAATTCCAGTCAAAATCAAGAACATTACTGTACATCGCTGCATCATTGATGAAAGGGAATCAACCTTTGTTATGTCTAAAACCATATGGAAGCAACTCAGTTCCCATGACTTACTCCCTTCTACTATTACACTTAGAGCTTATGATGGTTGACCCTCACAACTGGAAGGGCTCTTCCAAAACGTCCCCATTGAGCTAGGGGGAAAGACAATCCTCATCAACATTGAGGTTGAAGAAAATAAGCATAATAATATTAAGAAAATAAGATTGGCGGAAAAGGCCTCAAGCCATAATTCATAACATCATATTCATCTTAATGATACAAATATATAATAAAATAATGAAACCACCTCAATTGTTCTCACATTGACACCTCATCAGGAGATAAGGTCAAATGAGGAAGTATAGGAATCTAGAAACACACTTAGGATAACAACTATATCCTAGTATGTAAAATATTAAAGGTGGTATACTTAGACTTAATGATTGTATATTTCAAAGAGGCTAACATTCCCCCCCTAAATCATAAGTCTGAGCAATAATACCAGCAAAGAAGATGCATAAACTGGTATATCTCCATGTCTTCATGCTGAAACTCCTGAGCTGAGTCGCAATGAAGAACTGCCTAAAAAACCGCCAAATCTGGATGCTAAGAAATCTGGAAAACCTCACTGTGTAATCATGTGAGCTAGAATGCCAACAAATTTGTTCACTTATGTGAACTCCAATATGATGAGAGCGAACAAAGAGAAGTGAATCAGCTGCAAGTCTGCCACATCCCTGAAAATGCCTGACAACTCAATCAATGCCAAGATGCAATACAGAAGAAT
>JZKD02S2227096.1:158322-172862 GCA_000966675.3 Picea glauca
AAACTAGTCATGGTTGAGACAAGCAGTTGATGAGTTGGCACATACATGAGGTGTATATTTGATGATGTTGGTACATATTGATGAGTCATTGTTGATGAATAGTTGAAACATGATTGATATATACTTGGTACATGGTTGGATGCACTTGTTTATGATACAGGTTGATTATAGGTTGTTTGGCACAGGTTGGTGCATGGTTGATGCACTTGTTTATGATACAGATTGATATTTGTTGAGGATTGTTTCCTCATCTCAGTTGGTGCTAAGGGTGTAATACGAGTCTTGCATTATAGAGCTAGTGCTCTTATAGATTTGTACTCTATTCAGTTGTTGTTGAAAAACCCCAAGGATTGTAGTCCGTAAAAAAAAAAATTGTACATACATCTTGTGTTTTTTGTGTTCCTTGTGGTGATGCATTGTTGATGATATATTGCTGATATATGTTGCTGATATGTGTTGACATTTAACTGGTTATAAATGACATCAATGATTAAGTAGTTAATGGTGATTGTTAACTAATGAGTTTTGGGAAAAATAGCCCTACATTGTTCACCCCCCCCTCTTAGTATAGTCGGTGTGTCCAACAGAGACGAGGATAAATGTTGATGTTAAATCCTTATTTAGTTTGGATTTCCAGCAAAAGGTTTTTCAACTTTGTGTTCATAATGCAACTAACGATAGTGATGATTGTGATCAATTTGTTGCTAAATTTTTTCATGAAGATTTATCACATGTTTGTGATATATTTGAAGTTGAACAAACTCCATTTACTGGTTATGAAGAGGAGATACCAAATCAACATTTAAAATCTGATTTTATAGTAGATGTGGATCTGCATTCCCTAGAAATCGTTGAGAAACAAGAAATCAATAAGTCTGGAAATGACATTCTGGAGCAAGAACAAGAAAAAACTAGCAATGTAGAAGACATACTCTTTCATTTCAAACAACAAGATGAGCAATATCAAGAGTGTTTTGTTTCCCTTAATGGTTGTGAATCATGACTTTCATAATTTGTTTCAACGAGGACATGAGTAGCCCAGTCTTCATACAAAATATTTCAAACAACAATGACTCAGTATTCTAGATTAGCCGAAGTCTCCTCATGTTCTTGATGATCCCATATCTGATTGGATGGATTTAGTTTTAGCAAGGGCCTCTAATATTGTAGTTGTTGGTATGATTCACACAGTGTGTGGCAGTAAGTATGAACTACCATTAGAATTTTTGTCATGTACGTTGTTGTCTTTTCATGTTTTCAAAAACATACATGAAGACATGCCAAGAACCCCATTGCTTGATTGGTTATTTTGGAATTTTTTTTATACTTGAGTATTCAATTTCAGTTGGTTAGATTAGGTAGTAGGAGAATAAGCTCATAGTTCAAACATTTAATTTCCAGTTCGCATATTGTTTTTAAGTGTGTTGGTTTTCAATAGTTTGTGTGTGAATAAAGACTCCATATCCCAACAAAGGCACTGGGTGTAGTTGTAGTTTTAAGTTCAATAAGATGCATGGCTGACAGACAGTAGCAGATATACATGGCTGGCAGATAGAAACATAGGTAAGAAAATGAAGGTGGGAACAAGTTATTGAATAGGAAGGCACTTGATCTACTGTTCTTAGCACCTCACAGGGAAGTGCTATCCCCGGTTGGAGCCAATGTTGTAACCTAGGTCTACATCCCTGCAATTTTCCCTCCTTTACCCTATACATCCATCAAGTATGATTTTTGTTTTGTGTTTGCTAAGCTTATTTTCCATGATTTGATCACTCAACTTCAATGGGCCCTACCCGTATTTACTTATTTTGTACCATCTTTTGCTTTCTTGAAAGGTGATTACATGTTCGGGTTTGAGTTTTAAAATACTTGTCATCATGTTTATCACTAATTGAGCATGCGATAGGTCGACCAAGTCCTTTGTATGTGCATAAAACATCCAAAAATAAAGACACAACAATCCATTTTGGGCTTAGATTGTAAGCAAATAGACAAGTTAAATTTTTCGACGATGGAGATCCAACAATCAAAACATATCAATGACTCTCTTGCATTCGGGGTTTATAAAAAGCACTGGAACATTAATCTCCTAGAGCGGTTCCACAATTGAAACCATGGTATAACTTGTGAAGTACATGGAAATTGGTGGTTGATTGTGGAAGTCAGAGCGGTGTGGATCCAAACCACCCTCGACAACCTCCACAATCACATGCTAATATCACATCTAGGGTCCAATCCAAGAGTTTCGCGTGATAACAAAACTTGACGTCAAGCCAAATCATCAAAGGAAAAGTCATGAGAACAAGCATAACACTAGCAAACCACAACCAGTCCATCACAGATAAAAACAAGAAGAAAGTTCGATTACGGTAAAGATAAAGAAGCTTGATGACAATCAATAAGTGCTAAACTAAAGCTTCAGATCCAGACCCTACAACACCACAACCCAGAATTAGGGAAGCTATACTCCAGACTGCAGAAGGAATGTCAAGACTACAGAAAAAGCACTAGAAGACTTGCTTCTTCCCCTAGGAGATAAGTTGAGGAAGAACACCGCCAACACATCCAATTATCTCCCAATGGCCTCCAATAGCGCGGATGGATTCCATTGCTCGATACAGAACTCAATTCTATCACTCCTAGTCATTTTCTGTCAAATCTTAGTTCACTCCAACATATGTACCAGTCTAGTTTCATTGCTAGTAATGGTTTTAGTTACTTAAGTTCAAGACTCTTTTAGATTAAGACATCATAAGTGGTCATTTGTGTGTGATATGAACCACTTATTTTTATTAAGTCAAGCTCGAAGTATACCTTAATATACTCCAACGATATTTAGTTAAGTTAATAAGTTGTTTTACAACTGGTAGTGTAGAGTTAAGCCTCAGTCTTAGATGGACGAGAGCCTCTGCAACTTTGATACATATGCAGTTTTTGTATGTTTTGAGGGTTTAGTTTTTGGGAGAAGAATATCAATACATAAATCTGGTTGAACCTATTATATGCATGGATTAAATCTCTCTACTTGGTGAATATACTCTTGATGACATTGTTTTTGTCCAAATCTACATGTGTTTTTATCTTATCTTGAATACAATTTTTGATTTGTGTGAAGTACCTTTAATTTCCTTGAGCTATTGTATAACTTGTCTTTACTAATATGAAACCCGTGAAACAACAAATTATTTGGTGAAGATTTGTTTTTATTGTAACTTGTGGGAGAAATTGTGTTTTTGATACATGTTTAATGTCTTGAAATGATATTTTAAGTATTAAATTTCTTGTAGCAGATTATTCATTGAGTAGTTTGTTGTTTCCCTTTGTTTTTACCTCTATTATTTCACTTGTCTATCATTTGTGTGCCACCAACCAAGGAGGACCCTCATCCTTATCATTTTTCCAACCCAAACATGCTCTTGTCTTGGTAAAAACAACCCTCTAACTAACCAACAAAATAAAAAAACCAACCATTCCAAAACTTGAGGTGGCCTAGCTCTTCCCTTTAGCAGTCAGGTATAGACTCTAGGACCAACATCTTCTAGTGCCATTTCCGAGGAACAAAGTAACACAATATCTTTCCCTATGAGAACGACAATGATCAGATCTGATCTTTGATGGTGAACAAAGACCAAACACATTCATATTATAGATCATTCACCTAGCGACTCCATGGTTAAAGAATCCAGTGGCGACTCCATAGTTTTAAGAAGTCATATTTTTATATGGAAGCCATCTTGGCTCATGTGTGATATGAAACACTTCTTTTTATTAAGTCAAGCTCGAAGTATACATTAATATACTCCAATAGTATTTAGTTAAGTTAATAAGTTGTTTTACAACTGGTAGTGTAGAGTTAAGCCTCGGTCCCAGATGGACAAGAGCCTCTACAACTTTGATAAATATGCAATTTTTGTATGTTTTGAGGGTTTAGTTTTTGGGAGAATAATATCAATACATCAATCTGGTTGAACTTGTTCTATGCATGGATCAAATCTCTCTACCTGGTGAATATACTCTTGATGACAGTGTTTTACTCCAAATCTACATGCATTTTGATCTTATCTTGAATACAATTTTTGATTTGTGCGAAGTACATTTCATTTCCTTAATCTATTTTATAACTTGTCTTTACTAAAATGAAACCTATGAAACAACAAATTCTTTGGTGAAGATTTGTTTTTATTGCAACTTGTGGGAGCAATTGTGTTTTTGATACATGTTTAATGTCTTGAAATGATATTTTAAGTATTGAACTTCTTGTAGCAGATTATTCATTGAGTGGTTTGTTGTTTCCCTTTGTTTTTACCTCTATTATTTCACTTGTCTATAATTTGTGTGCCACCATCCAAGGAGAACCCTCATCCTTATCATTTTCCCAACCCAACCATGCTCTTGTCTTGGTAAAAACAACCCTCTAACTGACCAACAAAATAAATAAACCAACCATTCCAAAACTTGAGGTTGCCTAGCTCTGCCCTTTAGCAGTCAGGTGCATACTTTAGGACCAATACCACACTTTGTGAATAATTTCATTTACTAGCTACACCCTTTGACATTTTCCATTAGATCCCATTCACCCGGCCTTGTAGTACCATCCCATCAATTTTTTCACTTATGGTATTGACACCTGGTAGCATTCTTCACCCCATGAGTTGTCCCATAAATGTTCTCCCCTTTCACATTGACACTCATGAGGTACTTTCTCTCTTAGTATTGGGAGACCTCATAGTCTCACATCTCAGGGAATAAACCTCATACTTCTTCTCATCATTTTTCTATTTTACCCATAATGGACCGCCCCTTCATCTTGCCGGGTTTCATCAAATGCACCTCCACATCATCATGAACCCTCCATTTCATTCACTACTACTTTTCCTTTTGAAAATTCATCCTCCCTTCATCTATCTAAGTACAAAAAATTAACCAATAGGGCCCCCACCCTCCATCAGTTGTCTACTTGTTCCCCATAAATTCCAAGTCATACTTCACTGGGGCACCTGTTTCTGTATGTGTACTTTCAATACAATTATTCTTTATTCATTTGGTAATTGTAAAAAGAACGTTTTAAATTTCAACAAGTAGAGTGTATTTTTTTCGTCGAACCTGATGGTGTTTTTTCCTTTGGCACATCACAACCCTTGTTAACCTTGGTTGGGGAATCTCTCTTCCCTCACACTCTTTGCAAACCATTTATATCCAATCCAAAATTTTGACAACCATAGACCTTAGTGTCCCATATCGCCATATATTTTGACCTATGTTACATCTCCTTGCAATCTCACCCATTCAACACAATTTTACCCTAATAGATGGTTGTCCCCCTGACATGAGATAATGTTTTACAGTTGCTTCCATCCATCAATACCCCCCAACCAAGGGAAATTATGGAACCCCATGATTCCATACATCGTTCATGATTACCACCCCGTTCACCCTCACCAATCCAATTTATGACACCATTTTTATCCCTCGATGTCAAGAATCCCCTTGCTTCTTACAGTCGCGCCTCCCTTCCTGTCGATGCCAACACATGTTTTTGAGAAGGTGGAAGTATATTGGCTCTCATCCCACTATTATGATTTGCCTCAGACGACAAAGAAAGAGTCATCATTTCTTTCTGATGTCATTGACCTCCATAACATTCAATACCAACACAGTTTCATCTTATGGTGGGTCTTACTCTGCAACCATAGTAGTTTTCAAACACCAGCCGAAGACTTCTAAAGTTAATAGGCCACCACTTCCTTCGAGTTTTTCATATCTCGATTTAGATCTCGTTTAGTCATCAAAACAATCATCTATTGTTTTTGACGCCCTTGAGGGCACTATAGCTATCTACTTCATCAACGATATCAATCACCATTCTCCTTTCAGGGGTTCATGATGCGAGCATGGGGCAAGCCCGCCTCATTTGTAAAAACACTTTTATTTTTAGAGAATACTTCATACTGATATTTCATCCCCTCTCCCTCCGATGGATGGCTTCCACAACTCCTCACGTCAAATTTTTCTCATGCTCCTATACAATGTCATCATCACCAAAAGAAATGATGATGTATTTTAGCTATATGTATGCTCCTAACCTCACACATCACGGGGCATATGTTATCATCGGATTTGTTTTTTGTTTGCTAGTTTGTTCATGACCTGCGGGACTAGCATGTGGATGAGAAACCACGACTCAGGGGCATCGAAGCCGTCAAAATCACTTGTGGATCGCACCCGGCCTGAGGCACACCAACCCTTAACATGGATGGATTATTTTTCCCCTCAACTTTCTAACCGATGAATTTAACATCACAGAGTGCCTTAATAACAAACTCCATCATGGACTGTCCTACACCTCAGGGACTGTTATCACCGGAAAATTTCTCACCACAAACATAGACAATGGATGAAGAAACAATCAGCACAAGTAAAACATACTACTGATACTTATGGAACGATTACACTCAATTTGGAAATATAGTCACAAAACTATACAAAAGTGGTTCTGGAAATCCATGCACATCTGGCAAAAGAAACGCGTGCATATTCATGTGATCTAACATAGTGTACAATGCACACATTGTGCGGTCCGCGCGACTGGCAGTTGAAATACCTGTGTAGATGTGGAAATGACACATTGATGATTTTGGTCGGGCTTCAATCACTTATGGGATGAAGAAAATATCACCCATACCCAAAATGTCCTTAAAATTACACCTGGGGATCACCGAAAGGGATGGGAGGTACCCTCAAAGGCCTCCCATTCACATTGAGAAATAGTTTGGAAATAACTTTCCATCCTCCTATAAATAGAGGGCCATTGTATGTAAAAAATAAGAAGCATTTGAGTATTTTTATGCTGCTCATTTTTATCTTTGAGAAGCCATCCTCCTCTTAGAAAGCTTTGTGCATCCATAGCAAGTGTTATAACTCTTTCCTCTTGAGTAGTTCAACACCCTTTTCTTCACCATTTTCCTTTGTTATCCATTGTTAGTAGAAATAAAACTTTGTACCTGGGGACTCAAGATCCTTCCCAAGGAGGAAGAGGGGACTCATAAGTTCCCATATTTCTCCAAGGAGAATCAATTCGAAGATTAGTTTACTTGGTATCTATCTCTTGTATTTTCTTTGTGCATCCATTTTAGTTATTACTTGCTTAGTTTAGATTTATTTAATTGTTGTTTATTTCTTATTTTTCTATGTTAGTTGAGACACTAACCAACTAAATCTCTCTTGTGCTTTCTGGATAGCCTAACTAGACAATTAAGGGACCTCCTTTTTCTCACCCTTGTGAAATAAGGACCCCAACAAAGGGTTTTTCCCAAAACCCGAACGAAAATGATGGCTATAAGAGCACTCAATAACACATCCATTCATAATACTGAGGAGATAGGATACCCCCTCTATTTATTCTTCTTCTCGTTCTTCTAGATTTTCCTTCTTTTGACCAAATCAAACACTCACTTAATAAAATATAAATGTTTATTTTATTTAATATATATTTAGGGTTTAATACCTCGAATCTCCTTTCATTTGTTGACTATATCATACTAGATTTATATAGGATAATGAGCCATCAATTGGAGGGGGTAATTACATGTCAAAATAAGTAATGAGTGTATGTGGAGAAGTCTTCAACGTGGTCTCCTTATGGCGTAACTTTAAGCATGGCCCTCATAGGAAGACACTTTGTAGAAGTCTACATGAAACCCATAGGTGTGGTCATGAGACCTGAGTTTTTTGAGGATTTTGGACATGAATATAGTGTAAATGAAACAAAGACTCTCATAGATGGATAGTAATTGTCGTTCCATTTCCAATGATGTGTGTTACACCACGTGGTTCCTCACGATTAGGGAGATATGGCATTGCAAATATGGAATCCCCAAAGAATGTCCAGGAAGCCCCTAGTTGGTTACAAGTCAATGAATGAAAGGGTAAATTGGTTGTCACAATAAAATAGTAGAATCCCTAAAGTTAAGGAAAGAGGTCATAAAGTTAAGGAAATAGGTTACCTAGAAAAAGTATAAATACACCTCAAGAAGTCTCTCATAAACACATTTGATATAAACACAAGTTCATTGAATATCTATCTAAGTGATCAAGTGATTCTTATCTGAGGTAACCAAAGATATATAAGGTATTTTTTAAAGGGAAGATGAAGTAAGGAAGGGAGAAATTCCAAGGGAGGATGAAGTCTTGTGAGGATGTGTTCTAAGGTATGTTATTTACATGTCATCTTACCATTTTTGCTATAACTTTTGTTTCTATAATGATTCAGATAGTGAAACTTGGAGGTTATTGTGAAGAAATATCAAGGTACCCGTGGTAGAAATTTCAACATATGGGTCATTTTATTTTGGGAGATACACTATGTGGAATATAGGGTTTTTGGATAGTCCTAAAACTAGTCTAAAAAAAGTGTTCTAGGTAAAATAGTCATAACTTCTTCATAGATGTTCCAAATTCCATGAGACCAAATGAATTGGATAGAGTATAGTCTATAGTATTTTGTGTGAAATTTTTATATCCAAATATCAAATATTGCGCGTGTGGCATTCTAGACAAGTTTTCTCTCTAGAATAAGCCAGAATTCAACAAGGTTCGCTGTTTTTTCTATAACTCCTTTTCTAGGATGTTGCAAGTAGTGAAAAATGAAGGAATTTTAGAGGAGATATTGAACAATATTGTGTACAATTTTTAGACCTTCATTCATTACAGGTATGGAGTTATTCTTGTTGAACTTTAGGGTTTGTGACTAATCCAAAAACTAGTCTTTTGAGACTAAGCTAAAGTTTGATGGAGATTTTACTCTCTTGTTGCTGAAGTTGAGGAAGGTTTGCAGGTATGTGATCACATACACTAGGTATGTTACATAGTTACAAGTATGTTTATATGCATGTTTTGAGGGTTACATGTTGATGATGTTATGGTGTATGGCATGATTTAGACATATCATGAGTAATATGGTATATGGTTGAGGGACATGGTTTGGGAAGAATCTTGGATATTGGACATATTGTTTGAGATACATGTTTGGTATATGTATGAGACACTTGTTGGTGATATATATACATGCTTGGTACACATTATTGGCATATGATTGAGGAACATTTAATGGTACATGGTTGATGATATGATACAGGATTGATACATGATATGGTATAGGTTTTGTTGATGATCAATTACCGATTGATGTGACAGTGGTAGTGACAGTGACAATGAAAAGTTGATGTGATAGTAGTAGTGATAGTGACAAGTTGGATACCATGGTAGTGATAGTGATAGGTTGATAGTGGTAGATACAGTAGTAGTAGTAGTGATTGTGGCACTTATATTTCAGGGTGGCAGGACAAGGAAAGGATATATGGTTATATCCACCTTCTGGTTGGAGCCATAGAACACAGGGGGTTGTATGCTCCTTGTAGTTGGAGCTAGAGAATTCAGGGAGTTGTAGCTTCCTTGAGGTTGGAGCTCGATAATAGGGGGTTGGAGCCTCCTTCTAGTTGCAAATGGAGAATTGGGAAGTTGGTACTTCCAATGAATGTATTATTTTAATATATAAGAAAATCATTTCATGGTTTTCTCCCATTTGGTTTTCCACATAAATTCTAGTGTACTATGTATCTTTTGTGACGTGATGCTTCTTATGATTATATTTCTCATGACATATTGAATTCCAATGATAAAATGATGAATATTGTTGAAGAATATATTGTGGTTAAAAGTAATAAAGTTTATCATCTCTAATTCACCCCCTTCTCAGTAATCCAACAATTGGAATAAGAGCAGGTATTTCAGGAAGCATTCTAACCACTGTAAGAGATAATGGATTACACTAAGATTGGGGTACCACATTTTGATGGTCATAACTATGCCTTCTGGAGAAGATGAATGAAAACTTATGTGCAAGCACAAGGATTTGATGTATGGCGAGTAGTAGTAGATGGATATAAAGCATTAGCCACTCCCCCAACATATAAGGATGGAAATAAACTTGAAGATAATGATGCACGATCCAAAAATAATATCTTGAATGGTTTGATTGAATCAATATACACCAAAGTGTTTCACTGTGAATCCACAAATGAAATCTGGGACAAACTGAAGAATATCTATGAAGGAGATGAAAAATTCAAGGAAGCTAAACTTCAAACCTTTAGAGCCAAGTTCAAACAATTGAAGATGAAATAATATGAAGACATTGCAGCTTAATTTCTATGAGTCGATGAAATAGTAAACAATATTAAAGGTTTGGGAGACAATATGAAAGAAAAATTTGTTGTTATAAATGTATTAAGAACTCTACCAATGAGATTTTATTCAAATATTTCATCTATAGAAGAAAGAGTGGACCTAGCCACAATGACCATGGATGAGTTACATGGGATACTCAAAACTTATGAGATGAGGATAGAGAAACATAATCCAGTCATAAAGGAAGCAACATTTAAGGCATCTAAGAAGACATATAAGGAGAAAAAGAAAAATCCAAAGTCATATTGTAGTTACAACGATGACATAGAGGAAGATGAAGAAATGAAAAACTTTGTAAGAAAGTTGAAAAGAGTATCTGACAAATACAAAGGTATGCTTCCATCGAAATTTTTTAATTGTGATGGTGTTGGTCATTTTTATTCTAAATATCCCTATAAGAATAAGGAAAGTAATGAACAAGATGACTATAAAAAGAAAAATAAAATACAAAAGGGTAGAAGAAACGAAAACAATTTCTTCAAGAAAAGTCTATGCACCAAGGAAGACAGATCATCATCATATGAAGATGAAGACAAAAACAATGATACAGAGAGAGTGATTTTCATGGCATTAGAATATTTCGATGAAGAAGATTCCGAAGAGGGATGTGAAGAGGAAAAAGCTGATTATAGAGAAGAATTTATCAGTTCCATAGAGAATCTAAGGATTGAAAGAAAGAAAAATAAGTAACTCTAGGAAGAACTAAAAAGGAAAAAAAGTATCTCATAACTTCAACTCCAAAGAAGTGGAAAATATGATCATGAAGTTAAAAATCTAGGTAGAATAAGACAAAATAATTGAAGAAGTACTCAGAGGAAAATTATAAGAAAGAGATAGGATCATTGAAGGCTTGGAAGCAGAGATAATCACTTTAAGTAAATATCTTAAGAAAAAAGGACATGCAACAAAACGACACCAAAATATTGGATGATATCATTAGCAATAAAAGACCTTACTATGATAGATCTAGACTTGGATACAACCAGATGAAGACAGAGAAATCTTCAAGCTCCAAAATGACATAACAAGAAGCAAAACCAAGAAGCTATGCAGAAGCCATTAGAGGTTCCCCTAAGAAGGAAGAAGACAAGAAGATTCAAGAATAAGATTACAGAGACACTGTAGCACCTAGAAGATTCAGAAGTCAGTATTGATATCATCCTCAAGAATAAGATCTTCAGAATAAGAGGGATTCATAAGAGAAACACCTCAAGAATAGCTACAAAAATACCTCAAGAATAAGAGGGATTCAGAAGAGAAACACCATTCATAAGATCTTCCACTCTCAATTATCAAACTAATTTTTTTGGTTTATGTTATTCATGCAAAATTTTTGGGCACAAAGCTATTAATTATAGAGCCAATACCAAGAATAAAATAAAAATGAAGGATATACAAGAAACAATTATCCAACAAGACCCCATTAAGCACATAATAGAAACTAAAATAGATTTGGATCATTGAGTGATGAGGTAGAATATTACAAGTGCAACAACTTTGAACATATGGGTAAAGATTGCAGACTCACTATTCCTCCAAGGGAACCAAAGAAGAATATCATGAGTCATAAGCAAGAACCAAAAAGTATATGGATAAGAAATCATGATCAATTCAACACTGAAGAATGTAACCTTTCTCTACAAGCTCAACACAAGAAAAATGGATTGAATGTTGACAGTGGATGCTCAAAACATATGATAGGTGATAAAGAAATGATTCTGACATTGAAGAAAGAAAGAGATGGATAATTTTCATTTGGGAATGAAAACTCATCCAAAATTATTGGAAGATGCACAATCAAACTCGAAAGAAAGGATGCCATGGCAGAAAATGCTTTACTAGTTGAAGACATGAAACAAAATCTACTAATTGTAAGTCAAATGTGTGATCAAGGACATATACTTGTGTTTGATTCAAATAAATGCGAGATGAGGAAAGTAGGATAAAGAAAGTTGGTGGCTACAACTGTAAGAACTCCAAGTAATATATATGTTCTAAATGGAATCATAAATGAAAGATGTTACTTAGGAACGGATGATGAAAGTTGGATTTGACACAAAAGAACGGGTCACATAAATTTTCATAATCTTGTCAAAGTCAACAAAAAAGAAGTAGTAAGAGAAATGATTGATATCTCGAAGCTAACAAATACTCTATGAAAGCATTGTCTATAGGGAAAATAAACCAAGACCAAGTTCAAATCAAAGGAGTAATCCATAAAAAAAACACTTGAGATTGTACATATTGATCTAGTTGGACTGAAAAGAACGAAGAGATTGAAAGGTCAACAATACTTCATGCTACTGGTTGATGACTACACAAGAATGACTGCATTTTTTTTTTTTCAATAAGAATTCAGAGGCATTCAAAAACTTCAAGCCATACAAATAGATGTTTGAAACTGAGACATAGATGAAAATCAAGTGTTTGAGATCAAACAATGGAGGAGAATTTACATCAAAATAATTTATATATTTCTGTAGTGAGCATGGGATAAAGAGAAAATTCTCGGTATCCAAGACTCCTCAAAAAAATGGAGTTGTTGAAAGGAAGAACATAAAAAGGAAGAACATAATAGTACAGGAAATGGCCAGGATCATGTTAATAAATTCCAAGTTGACGGATGTGTTTTGGGTATAGGCAACGCATACAACAATTTTTCAGACAATTGGCTTAGGTTGATGGATAGTTGGTATGGATTTTTGGATGTCATTGATGTCAACCATTGGAGAGTTATATTTTATATTGATGTCAACCCTTGGAGAAAGTCCGATAGCGAATTCCGGTAGCACAAAGGTTTGGGTAATGGACCCAAAGTTATTTCATGTATTATGGTACAATTTTTAATATGTTTGAAGGTAATAATATTCTATATGGAGATTACATGTCATTCCATTTTTGGTGGTATGTAGAACGTCATATACCTCCTCACGGTTAGAGAGTTATGACCATGGGAAGTTGGAGAACCCAAGTTTGGGTAATGAACCCAACTTTGTTTGATGGATAACGGTATGAGTTTTGATATATTTGTAGGTAATACTATTTTATATGGATAGTACATGTCATGCCATTTCTAGTGGTATGTGGAACATCACATAACTCCTCAGGGTTAGAGAGTTATGGCCATGTGAAGTTGGAGAACCCTCATGAGTCATCTAGAGGCCCCAAAAGGTCAAAGTAGTCAAAGTGGTTTAAGAGATTTTTATAAGGTAAATAATAAAGTGAAGTGATGAGTGTACTATAATTCAAAGTGAATACAAAAGAAATTGTTTAAATAATAAATTTAATGGATAAATTACTAAGTTGACAAGTGGTTAGAAGTGGGTTAGCCCTAAAATAAGGAAAGTGGCTTAAGATAGTTAGAAGGTAACCCCTTGAGGTAAAGTGAAGTGATGAGTGTACTATAAGTCAAATTGGATACAAAATAAATTATTTAAATAATAAATTTAATTTATAAATTACTAATTGGACAAGTGGTTAGAAGTTGGTTAACCCTAAAATAAGGAAAGTGGGTTAAGATGGTTAAAAGGTAACCCCTTGAGGAAGCTACATGAAAGTATAAATAAGAGGCAAGGCTCTCTCATTTTATATCACACTTGAGAATATTGAATATCTACATGTGAATGAGGTAACCAAAGGATATCTAAGCCAAATTTCAAAGAGAAGGTGAAGTAAAGAAGGCCGAAATTCAAGGGAGGATAAATTCTTTTGATGATGCTTTCTAAGGTATGTTATTTATAGGTCATCTCACCATTTTCACAATAAATTTTTTTATAGAATGATTTAGACCATGAAATTGATAGGCCATTGAAAAAACATATCAAAGTAGCTATGGTACAAATTTTAGCTTGTGGGTCATTGTAGTTTTGGAGTTACACTCCGTGGAAAATAGGTTTTGTGGCTAGTCCTGAAACTAGTCTAAAACATGTGTTTCAGGTAAAAATGTCATAAATTCTTCATAAAAGATCCAAATTAAGTAAGACCAAAAGTTTTGGTTATAGTACATTCTTTAGTATTGTGTGTAAAATTTTCATATCCATACAACAAATATTCTGTGCGGGGCATGCTCTACAAGTTCGCTCTCTAGAATAATCCAAAATTCAAAAAGGTATGTCATTTTTTCTATAACTCCTTTTCTGAGAGGTTCCAAGTAGTGAAACCTACATGAATTGCACAAAATACACTGAAGAACATTGTGTATTATTTTCAGATCTTTATTCATTACAGGTACATAGTTATGATTATTTCAAGTTAGGGTTGTTGACTAATCCAAAACTAGTCATGTGAGACTAAAG
>JZKD02S2227096.1:184551-196110 GCA_000966675.3 Picea glauca
GCATCCTCAAGGTCAAAAACCCTGCACACTCAACAAAACTGAGTCAATAGCACCCATCTACATCAAATAGTAACACATCATGTCATCTGTCAATCACATCATAATCAAATATAAAAGGTCTAACATAAAAAGGGTCCGGATCACTTGCGAGCAAGTGTCCTCAAATAATAGGTGTTCTCAGTGCACCAGAGAGGGATGTTATAGTATTGTTGACACATGGTTTATGGATGATGTAGGATACTTGTATTGGTATATTATTAGAAGCGCATATTGATCTTGGTGATTATTATGAGTTGTTGTGTTATGGTTGGTTGATGCACATCTTTGAGAGTTGTCTTGGTGATTGATCTTGGTGAGTAGATATGATTTGGTTGATAAGATCGATGAGACAGGTTGTTGTGATAGGTTGTTTGGACATGTTTTTGTGATAGTTTATTTGTACAGGTTTGGTGCATGGTTGATGCCCTTGTTCATGGTATAGGTTTTGTACAGGTTTGGTGCATGGTTGATGCACTTGTTCATGGTACAGGTTTTGTACAGGTTTGGTGCATGGTTGATGCACTTGTTCATGGTACAGGTTTTGTACAGGTTGGTGCATGGTTGATGCACTTGTTTATGGTACAAGTTGATTACAGGTCGAGGTACATGTTGGTGCATGGTTGATGCACTTGTTTATGGTATAGGTTGATTACAAGTGGATTGGTACAGGTTTACAATAGTATATATCACAGTGATAGTGTGACATTGGTTCCATCATTCTACTTATATGTTAGGGTGGTTGGACAGGGCAAGGATAGGTGGTTGTAGATGGAGAGCATAAGGTGTTATAGCCTCCTTTTGGTTGTAGCCAGAGAATTGGGGAGTTGGATCTTCCCTCAGGTTGTAGCCTGAGAAACTAGGGGGTTGGAGCCTCCTTCCTATTGTAGTTGGAAAACAAAGGAATTTGGTGCTTCCAATGAATGTAATTCTTCAAGACATATAAGAAAACCCGTTCCGTGGTTTTCTCCCGCTTTGGCTAGTTTCCACGTAAAACACTAGTGTATTGTGTATGTGTATGATTGTTCATTTGTTCATTTCTTATTTACTGCAGTTATTGGATGATAATGCTACATTGATATAAAACTTGGATTATATGGTTAAAAATGATTAAATTGCTCTATTACGGATTCACCCCCCCTCTCAATAATCCAACACAATTCACATCCAAAATAAAGGAATGCTCAGAAATAAAAGTGATAAGACTCCCTACGAGCTATGGAAAGGAACACCAACAAATGTGAATCATTTCAGAGTGTTTGGAGGAAAATACTATATCAAAGGAGATGATGGTAGGATTGGAAAATTTGACTCTTGGGTTGATAAAGGAATACTAGTTGGGTATTCAAGCAAGAGAAAAACACACAAATTCTTTAATATAAGACTCAAAAAAATAGTGGAAAGCATCAATGTAGCGATTAATGAGATTGATGGTTGAAATATAAAATAAGGAAGCGAAGAATCATTGGAACATGATTACGAGGAAGAATTGAAGGAATGAGAAGTGGAATATGATGAAGAACAAGAGAAGCCAGAAGTAGAGAAAGAAGAAAATGAGCAGCAAGTTCTCCAGGTACCACCAAAGGCACCTAGTAGACGAGTGCAAAAGAATCACCCACCATAAAAAAATATTGGGAATAAATATGTAGGAGTTGAAACCATAAGAAGAATTTGTTCACAAGAACAATAACACCTAGCACTTCTATCTACAATTGAGCGAAGCCGTTTTGAAGAAGACAACAAGGATGAACACTGGATCAAAGCTATGGATGAAGAGTTAGATCATATAGTGAAGAATTCCATATGGGAATTGGTTCCAGGGATGAAGAATAAGAATGTGATTGGCACAAAGTGGGTCTTCAGATTTTTTTTTAACGAGGATGGACATGTTACTTGGAACAAACCAATATTGGTATGCAAAGGATACTCTCAAGTTGAAGGAATAGGTTTTGAAAATACCTTTTCTCTAGTTACCAAAATGGAAGCAATTAGACTGATCCTATCTTATGCATGTTCAAAAAATATCAAAGTATATCATATGGATGTAAAGTTAGCCTTCCTAAATGGAGACTTAGAAGAAGAAGTATACATCGAACATCCATAAGTATTTATTCTATCAGAAAAGGAAGGATATGTCTGCAACTTGAAGAAATCATTATATGGACTCAAGCAGGACCCCCGAGTTTGGTATTCAAGACTAGACAAGTATCTACAACATAAATGATTCAACAAGGGAAATGCAGATAGTAATCTCTACATGAAGGTAGATCGAGATAGTATATTGATCATTGAAGTTTATGTAGATGACATCATATTTGGAAGTGATGATGACAAGATGAGTCATAGGTTTTCCATAGATATGCATAATGAGTTTGAAATGTCCTTTATTGGTGAATTAACATTATCTTTTGGCTTACAGATATGTCATCATGATAAAGGTATCTTTATTTCTCAGGCTACGTATATTAGAGAAATGTTGAAGAAATTTGGAATGGAAGATTGGAAACTAGTAAGTACTCCTTGCAGACTAGTTTCAAGCTAAGTAAGGATGATGATTCTAAGGATGCAGACCAAATACTTTACATATCGATGATCAAGATCCTACTATATGTGACATTATCAAGACTGGATGTTATGCATATAGTTGAACATGTTGCAATATTTCAAGTTTCACCGAAGGAATCACATGTTATGGAAGTAATGATGATATTCAAATATATAAAAGGCACATAAGAGTTTGGATTATGGTATCCAAAAGGGAAGAATATATCCCTTTTTGCTTACACAAATGAAGATTGGGCAGGTTGCATTGATGAGAGAAGTACAAGTGGATCAACGTTCTACTTGGGTGAGTGTATGGTATCATGGTTAAGCAAGAAACATTCATTAGTATCTTTGTCTATAGTAGACTAAGAATACATTGTAGTAGCAACATGTTGTACTCAGGTTATTTGGATGAAGAAAACTTTGAAGGATATACAAGTGAGGTATGATGAGCCCATTTCAATATTATGTGACAACACTAGCACCATCAGTATTTTCAAGAATCTAATGATGCATTCGAAAACAAATCACATTCCGATCAAGCATCACTTTCTACAAGAACAAGCTACGGAGAAGAAAATTAAGCTAGAGTATGTCGGAACAAAAGAGCATATTGCATATATCTTCACCAAACCGTCTGCAAGGGAAAATTTTGAGTATTTGTATCAGAAACTTAGAGTAGTTTCTGTCCCACAATGATTCACACAACTTCAATCATAGTAAGACAAAGGGAGATAAATGAAGAAATGAAGAGAATAAATTTTTTAATGCTCTTCATATACATCAGAGAGTTACATAGGTAAGCACTATGAAGTGAAAGGGAAATAGATAAAGCAAAGTCTTTTAGACAAAGGGAGAAACCCCATAGGAGAGATACCCTTTTCCATTGATGTCAAAGGGGGAGAGACATAAACATTGATGAGGAGTTTTGGTCATAGGGGGAGCATGAGTATTGAAGTATTGGTGCTTCCATCAATGTTGGTGTTGCCATCAATGCCAAAGGGGGATATTTTTGGAAAGTTGGTTGTCATTGATGTCAATATATGGGTTTAGGATTGATGGTAAGTTAGTGGTCATTGATGTCAACAGAAGTGGTCCCCTTATGGTGTATCTTTGAGCATGAGCCTCACATGAAGACGCTTTGTAGAAATCTACAAGAAACCCATAGGTACGGTTATGAGACCAGAGTTTGTTTGAGTATTTTGAACATGAAGGATAATGTAAATGAAGGAAAAACACTCATAGATGGATATATCTTGTCGTGTAATTTCTGATGATATGTGGTATGCCACGTGCTTCCTCATGATTATGGATATATGACCTTGTGAATATGGAACCCCCAAAGAATAGTCAAGAAGTCCCTAGTTGGTTACAAGTCAATGAATGAAAGGTTAAAGTGGTTGTAACAAGAAATTACTAGAATCACTAAATTTAAGGAAAGAGGCCCTAAAGTTAAGGAAATATGTTATTTAGAAAAAGTATAAATACACCTCAATAAGTCTCTCATAAACACAATTGATATACACACAAGTCATTGAATATCTATCTAAGTGATCAAGTGATTATTATCTGAGGTAACCAAGGATATATGAGGCATTTTTCAGAGGGAAGATGAAGTAAAGAAGGGAAAAATTCCAAGGGAGGGTGAAGTATTATGAGGATGTGTTCTAAGGTATGTTATTTACAGGTAATAATACCATTTTTTCTATAACTTTTTTTTCTAGAATGATTCATATAGTGAAACATGGAGTTTATTGTGAGGACATATCAAGGTACCTGTGGTATACATTTCATCTTTTGTGTCATTTTAGTTTGGGAGATACACTCTGTGGAAGATAGGGTTTGTGGCTAGTCCTGAAACCAATCTAAGACAGGTGTTCCAGGTAAAACAATCATAACTTCTTCATAGAAGTTTAAAATTCGTGGTACATGGTATATTCTACATGGTTCATGATATGGCACAATATTGATACATGAAATGATACATGTATTATTGATGATAAATTATAGTTTGATGTGACTACCCTAGCGGCAGTGACAGTGACAATGACAGGTTGGATACCATGGTAGTGATAGTGAAAGGTTTATAGTGGAAGAGACAATAGAAGTAGTAGTTATTGTGACACTTATATTTCAGGGCAGCAGGATGGGGAAAGAATAGGTGTTTGTAGCCACCTTCTGATTGGAGCTGGAGAAGACAGGGGGTTGTAGCCTCCTTCTGGTTGGAGCCAGATAATTCATGGAGTTGTAGCTTCTTTCATGTTGGAGCCTCCTTATAGTTCCAACTGGAGTTTTAGGAAGTTGGTGTTTCTAATGAATGTATTGTTTTGATATATAGGAAAATGATTTCATGGTTTTCTCCCATTTGGGTTTCCACGTAAATTTTGGTGTACTGTGTATATTTTGTAATGTGATGTTGCTTATGATTATACTGCTGATGACATATTGAATGTTAATTATAAAATGTTGAATATTTTTGAAGAATATATTATGGTTAAAAGTAATAAAATTTCTCATTACTGCTATGATAAATCTTCCCTTGTGGACATGTGAAGATCCTTGTTTAACCAAGACCCCTTCTTTGGTTCAATGACAGAATGAAAAAAATTGTTGCTATGTTCCCTTTATATATAGTTCATCCAATCAAATAAGAAGGAAGAATAATGGTGTACCTTATTTTAGTGTTTTTCCTCGCTGCTCCAATTCTTGAGCTTGATCTCCAAACTCCTTGATGAAAATGAAGCCCTGAAAATACTAGCAAAGAAACACTTCTTCCTACTCTATATGATTAGATAGAATAAACCTACCTATGAATATTGTGACAACAATAGACAAGTAAATGCAAAGTAGACAAAATTTAAGGGAATAGAACAAATTTATATTGATTGGAAATCCAATGACAAATACTTACAAATCATGTTTGATGATGCAATAACTTCACCAAGATATCCTTGTCTGCCCCCTTGCATGAATATCTTAAGATGATAATGTTGATGATTCAATGATTTTTCTCCCCCTTTCACCATGGAAATACCTTCAATTTATAGGATTGAGAGGCTTAACCACCATGGGATAATTAGGGAAATGGCTGAGGATATGAGTCCACAAGTTGGGATTTGATCCTAAGACAAAGCCATAGGATATGAGTCAATAAAAACAACCTCATCCCTTCGGAGCTGGCCCTTAGGAAAAGGTGGTATCTTCCCATGATCTTCTCTAACCATTATGGCGCTCCCCTTGAGTGAGAGACAGAGCGCTATTGGTGTCCCTTGAACAAGGAATAGGGAGCATTGGTGCCACTTAAGCATGGACATGGGAGCCCCACCATTCATAAATTCTCAATAAGTGGTCACAATTCCAAGTGAAAATATGTGTTTTTGATTATGAATGATGATTTTTTTCTTCCAATCATGAATAAGGGGTCATGAAAAATGGTTTTGATGGTGTCAATTGAGTTACAACACTTAGTAAAGCACATGAGGCACTTTGCAACACTTAGTAAAGTGAATGGGACACTTTGTGACACTTAGGTTGCAACACTTAAATGTGGAATTTTGGTGTGTAATAGACGCCCCCCAAAGTGTGAGGTTAGAAGATAAACTGATGACCGAAACACTTTGCAAATAATTCAATGCAAGGGCATTGGAGTGGGAGAACCCGATAAAAGATACAAACAACCATCAATCAATATCAATATATGTTTCATTCCTGAGGCAGGCATACCTATGCTCATAATACAAATGACTCAAAGCATGGTCGCCGAACAATACACTATGGATCCATGAGAATATTGACTAAGGATATGGACACCAAATATACAATGTGAATCCATACCTCCATGACATGAATTGATCACAACCATGGAAAATACACAATGGAGCTACAATATAATAAAACATAGCCATGAATCAATACAATGTGGATCTATGTGACAATATATTTATCAAAAATATTGCTAGCATGAAGAGTGTATTGAAATCATTTACACGATCAAATGATATCCATCGCAACTTGGGAAAAGTATAGAACAGAGTGTGTGCTCAACCCAGGGTCTTTGTCCCTATCCCAAGATGGTACAAATATATCCATGTGAATAAATGCCTTTATGTTGAACATGGTAGAAAATTCTTGATTACCGATCAATGAGGTATATCGTTAACAAGGGAGAGGGAAATCACCAATGATGACAATGATCCCCAAGGTACCCTAGTACATTCCAATGAATGTGAATAAATGAGTCAAGGCCGAACATTCGTAGAATCATCCGATCAAAGGTCAATTATGTAAACCTACTTTTAGAAGCGAGGAGACCTACCATTGAGGCATGAAGGTTCCAAGGTACTAATTTGTTTCTAATCCTAATTCTCGGAGGATGTGCAAAAGTTGACAATAAAAGACTCATCAAAGTGGGCCCTTGGTGTATTCCCCCATCATTGACACAAAACTGACATAGGAAAGTGATGTGAGATTGTAGATTAAATGAGTATGGGATGACACAGAAAATGAAACTGGTAATAATGTAGATGGTTCGATTGGTTTGAAAACTTCCCTTGAACATTGTGAGGCACCACACAAGACTTGGAAGTTTGAATCATTTTGAGAGATGGACTGAAACATAGTGCAATGATCATCAAGGCACTCTTCAAGTGAGCTGAAGGAGTAATAGGACTCATGGGATTGGTATGAATTCGAGATGATTGAATTGACCAACTGTAAGGTGAGACGTAAACATGTGCCACGTTCAAGGGAAACAATGATAAATTCCATAATGAATTCCAAAAACCTCGACCCACTTCCTTCAATTTCCCCCCACCATTGTTGGCAAGCACCTCTTTGTTTTTTATACGATCTTGAGGAGGATAATAGATGCTCGGTATAACTCATCTTCGATGAGTACCTCATCATATGTTTAATGAACCTGGAGAAAGAGGGGTTCAATTCTGTATGGGTCTTGGAGATTGGCCCCACATAGGTCCTTCAATGTGTGTTTTAATGAGCCCAGAGAAGGCATGCTCATGGTCTTTTCACATTTAGATAGTCTGGAAATATTTTAAAGAAGACTCTAAGGGTGTGTTTTTTCATAAAGTTAGTCTCTTAGACCCGAAAAAACGTAAAATAGTATGAAGGAGAACTCTTCTAGTCATGATTGACTAGAGTATACCTTTTTCATAGTTAGTCTTACGAGGCTGAAAAGGGGTAAAACACCACTCGAAAGATGACTCTTTGTGGTTTAATGAGCTCGAAAGATGATGAAGTATGCTCAAGAGTTGACAAGGTCACCAAAAACATTATGTTCCCTATTAATCTACATTAAATAAGTCATATTGGGAAGAAAACATGTTAGAAATCCCTTAATAGTTTAATAAAAACATGAAAATAAACCTATAAGGAGAGCCATCAATGTGAACGAGGAAAAAAATTAACTAGTTCCAAGTGGTCAAAATGTCAAACAGTGAAAAATATGGTTTATTTTTACCTCTTGTTACCTCTTGTCTTCTAGCTTTGGATTTTTCCGCAAATTGGCGTTGATTTTCAAGTGCTGATTGCGGGAGATCACAACCATCATTTCCGATTTCTTCTAGACTAGGTTGGTGGTCTTCTCCCCCTCTTTCAATTCACTTCTTTCATTTTCCTTTTCATTCAAGTTTTGGCATGTTTGAGGCCTTTTTAGGGCTTTCTTGGAACCTTAGGTTAGTGGTGCTCCTCTAGAATTTCATGGGGAGTACCATTCTTGAAAAATGGCGCCCTGTTATACAATCTAAGGGAGCTCTGATGCCTTGATATGGCCTATAGAGGGGCACCAAGTGAAAAAAAAAATTGTTTTCTTTTGTTTAATCTTGTGGAAAGTAAGTTTCTGGTCATGCAAGGTTGGATGATGATTACTTTGGTGATTTATAGGGTTTTCATAGCCAAAATGTTTGAGTGGAAGGAGTGTGAGCACGAGAACGATGATATGGCTTCTTTGCATGATTCAAACACAAGAGAGACACTTCAGAACTGTAGTTTACTGAAGTTTTTCAAGGTCCAGAATATGAGGAAGCAAATGCTTCTTTGGAGCATTTTATAGGATTATGGGATGCCACTGGTGAGGTTTTCCATGTAGGCCCTCATTTTCTATAGATCGATATTGAGGATATTTGCTTCTTGACAGGGATATCTAGATGAGGGGCACCTATTGTTTTTTCTGGCCCTCAAAAGACAAAGTTGGCTACCAAGGTCTACATTGAAAGGTTCTGCAGGGTAGGATCTCAAAATAAAAGTGGTAGGATTACAATAAAATATGTAGAGGATCTTCCATTACGCGCCACTTTGTTCACTATCACTAAGCTAGTAGGAACCACTAGTCCTCATCTAGTTTTGAAATCGCAAATGGGGTACATGATTGAGTGTCTCAAGCCAAATATTTTCAAATGGTGTGTAGGTTTTCTGGAAAACTTGACATATCAAATCACTGGGTGTAGGACTGAGAAACATAATTTTTTTTGTTATGGATCATTCGTTGTGTCATTTTTCTTGGAACAGGTACCTGTGATTTAACCTTAGGTAGCTTTGACTGAGCATGTTCGGTTTGAACCTAAGATGGAGCGTTGGAATAGACTCTCAACACAACTAGGAAATGATCCTCTGGTTTTTATCTTTGATGTTGGTTTCTTCGAGTGGTTGAAGAGACATATATCAATGATCAAGTATTATCCCTATGTTGGGGTGGATTTTTGAGACAGTTTGGATCTATCACTCCCAGATGGAGTACGTTGGGATGCTTCATGTATGTTCATGAAAAATGTGACCTTTCAAAGTTTTAGTTTTTAGTTTTTAATATATGTATTTTTTTGTTGTATAAAGGGAAACTAAACATGTTTTTTTTTCATCATGCAGATAGAGGAGTAGTGCGACTAGATGGTATGTCCATACTTACTCGACGCAGGGGTGTTCAGGAAGACATGGAAGGTGATGGAGCAGGAGGACTCTGTGACGTAGAGAGAAACCTTAGGGGCACATTGGGGGTAATAGAGACTTGAGCCTTTTACTGTGTCAGGTGGCTGGGGATATAATTTTTTATCATGACCATAATATGGTAGAGGAAGATGAGTCCAAATTTGGGCTATATGGGAAAGATAGCCCAAATTTTGTCCCTTATATACTTTTTGGATGATGTATCACAAACTTTTTCTAGTATATGTGTGTGTGTGTGTGTGTGTGTGTGTATCTATATATATATGCTCCAGTTGTCTTATCTTAAAGTGTTAAAATGAATGGTGTTTTTCTTTTTTCATGCTTATATTATGCTTTGTAAAATGTTTATGTATGTGTGAGATGGCAATATAAAATAAAATTTGCAAGTCAATTTGTTATTGTTTTAGATTCCCTTGGTATATTTTGATATTTAATGAAATTGAATGATTGTTCAAGGAGGAAAACTCTTAAGTAGAGTTGAAGCAACGCAGGATCACGAACAAAGTAGGTGCGGTTTAATTGACAAACCACGAGTTGCGAATTAATATGGACAATCAAGTGGGACATGTCAAGAGAGGAGGATTCTATCAATAAAAAAATCATGGAGTGATATTCGTTGGCGTTATTTGTTTGAGGACCAAGACAAGATACTTCAGATCTCACTAACTCGCTAGCAGGGGAAAAAACTATCCAAGTCGTGGAAGCTAAGTTCCGGGTGTGTCAACTAGCACCATTTGTGAATCTAGAATATATGAAAGAGGTCATTAACATCTGTGCATTCAAGCACAAAGAGAGATAAGAGGCCATAGGTGAAACAAATCCTCACAGCCAAAAGAAAATATCACACAAAAAATAAAAAAACACACAAAAAGGTAGTGTACAATAGTGTACAAAGAACACATGCAAGGTGACCCTAGGCATAATACTTTTCTAGATAGAGCCCATTATGACGCTCCTTCAAAGTGATTCCATCATAGTCGGTAAGCTCATAGGAACCTTTTTGTAACACACATTTAACAATATAAGGACCATGCCACATAGGTTCTATTTTTCCTGCCCCTAGCTTATTGTGGTCTTGATTGTAGACTAAAAAAGATCACCTTCATTAAAGATGCAAGGTTGAACGGATTTTTTGTATTAGGTCTTGATGCACTTTTTATGGGTCTCATTGGCAAGAGAGGAATCGCTACGAGACTCGTCAATTTTGGAAAAATACAAAAATTGTTATATAACAATATACCATCAAAAGTTATCTAACAATATAACCACACCAATCTAACCAATATAACCATCAAAAGTTATCTAACAATTCATCACTCTATCCATAAACCAAATAACATAAACCCTTACATCAAACCATGTGCCAGAACCTCACTTTTATGTAGCCTCAAGATAAACCAACAACTTCAACAACACATCACAACCAAAAGACCAATATCCATATGCCAAATACCAACAACAAAATACCAACTGTATCCCTCAACAAATCTGATATATGCAACAATACTGAACATCCAATACCATCTCAAGAGATAAAACCTAGCTCACAAAACATACCTCAAACAATATGTGTCATATCTCTCATAAATAGACCCCAACCTTGTTGTTGCCACGTTTTTTCTGCCACACTTTTTCTACCACGATTTTTCTGCCGCACTTTTTTTACTGCGATTTTTTTGCTCTGATTTTTCTGCTGCACTTTTTCTATCGTGATTTTTCTGTCGCAATTTTTATGCCACAATTTTTCTTCCGCGATTTTTCTTTTGCACTTTTTCTGCCGCACTTTCTCTACCACATTTTTTCTACCGCACTTTTTTTCCCCAATTTTTCCGCCGCACGTTTTCTGCCGCAGTTTTCTTTCCGCACTTTTTCTGTTGCACTTTTCGTGCCTCACTTTTCTCTATAAATAAATATTCAATGATATTCAATAGGTTCAAGTGTGATTAAATTAGAGAGCCTTGCCTCTTATTTATACTTTCATGTAGCATCCCACTTTCCTTATTTTAGGGATTTCTCCATTAACTT